>VXBT01006601.1:503923-554306 GCA_013400235.1 Oriolus oriolus
ATCGTCCGCGGAGGAGCCGCGCGGTGGGAGCCGCTCGCGGGGCCGCGGAGGTGCCGGGCGGGAGCGGGGGCCGAGGGCGGGATCGGGATCGGGATCGGGACCGGGACCGGCCGCTCGCCTCCAAGGAGGCTTCAGGACCCGGCTTCTGTGCTCCACAGCCGCCGCCAGGCCGGTGCGTGCCGGCGCGGGGCAGCGCAGCCCGGAGAGCGCTGTGGCCGAGCGCGGTGTGCGGTCACTTGGCAGGGGTTTGACGCGGTGTTTGTGTCGTTGCAGCCACAGCGCAGAAATGATCATCCCGGTCAGGTGCTTCACGTGCGGCAAAATAGTGGGGAACAAGTGGGAAGCCTACCTTGGCCTTCTGCAGGCGGAGTACACGGAAGGGTGGGTTCTGTTTGTGTTCTTCGACTCGCCTTAGGGGAGATACACAGTGCGTAAGACCCCAACCTGTTGGGGTTGGAAGGGAGCTCTGGGGACCATCTCGTCCAACCTCCCTGGTAAGGCAGGGCCAGAGGCACCACAGGGTCGTAGCGTCATGAAAGAGCCGTAGAGGGGCTAAAAACCACAGGTACATTCTGAGGCTATTTAACCAAAGGTTAGAAATTGCAATAGGCCATAAAGTACTTGCTTCCCCACTGATTCTTTCAGGGCAGCACTATGGAAGTTGCCAAGTCACGGCCCTTGTACCCAAAACATTCCCCAGATATGTAACTCGGTACTGCTGGCTTCCCTTCCCCTTCCATACACCCAACTTTGACACCAACGTGATGAGTTTTTTAAAGGGAGAGAAGGAAAAAAAGTTACAAATGTGAGAAGTGTTTAGCGGGTTTTTTTTTTTTAAGCATTTTAACCCAGGATTGCTAACCTTATTTGTAAGTACTGGTTTGCTGGAGAAAGGAGGAGTTTTGACTGCTTTAGATACCCCACTGATAGTCGTAACTATTCTGTGTTAAGAAATCTGTGCATCCTTTGCATAGCCAGAGTTTCTTTTAATAGTCCATGGAGAGTCTAACTATGGTGACACCACCTCAGAAGCTTTGAGAAGGAAACCTGAGAAATGCTTACATTTTCATCAAGTTTAAGTATGAGACAAAAACAAATTAATGGATGTTTGCAATTTAAAGGAGTGAAAAAGAAGTTAGAAATTTAAGTGATGTTGAAACAGTTAAGTAGAAAGAAAATAATTTGGTTTGCATTCAGGTGGTTGGAGATCCTAATAGTTCTTACAGCTAAGTCCATTTCTTTCATATATGGAGTTAAAAACGTTACAATACCATGGGTTGCTAATTATTTTTCACTCATACTACAGTTCACCAGGACTTTTTTGTTAGTGCTTCTGACTTACCTTCTAGGCATTAAATTTTAATATTTCCTCCATCTTCATTATTCCTCTGCTTTTGTATAGGAGTTCTATGTTGTCATTGACAAATGCTCACTTGAAAACAATTGTTGTGGTCACTGGCTTAATTTTGGGGTGCTTGTTCAAACTAATGCAATTATGGTATTGTAAGAAGTCGAGTTTATAGATGTCAAACAGCTGAAATCTTACACTGCAGTACTGGAATCACTGTAAATGGTGGCTTAAGAAACAGATGGACAAAATGGAAAAACTTGTCTAGTGAATTAGTGGTTAAAAAACACCCACACCTTTCTGTTTGTCCCTTAAAAGTGCTTTTTTTCCACAAGTCCTTGGAAGCTGGAGGAAAAGGCAAATACAACTAAAGTTGTCTTATAGTATATAGTATGACTTTGGAAATTGTGATTAATTGTTAGTATTTTGCATCTCTGATAACTGCATTTGAGAGTTCAGAACTCTGCAGATAGCTCTTAAAATTTACCTATCAACAGACATCAGATGCTTTTGCTCTCAAGTGTTTTGGAAAATTTAGGCACCATGTGATGTTATTTATAAACGTTCTTTAAAATACCCCACAGTGTTCTTCTACTTCTCTAAAACAAGTTTTGCAGGCGCTGTCCTAGAATGAGCAGCCTTGCTGGACTATCAACAGTTGCAAGGACTGAGTGACATCAGAGAAGCTGCTGAAAGTTAGTTCCTGCAGTTAGACTGTACTGCTTGAGGCCAAATGACCTTTTACCATGGTCCACCTTAGGCAGAGAGGCTTCCTTTCAGTCCTTTGTATTTTAGAAAAGTATCCATTGGCTTCTTCCTGCAGGAAGATTACAAAGGCCAGGAAATTAAGTTTGTTTTGAGCGAACGCTTTATTGTTGCACTGCATTATATCAATCTAAAGACCTGAGATCAGTCATGTCTCATGAATGTCACATTCTGAAGGAGTATCAGACTGGCTCTATGGTTAATAGCTTGGAGCTAAAGATCTTGGTAATATCATTATCTTTAAGAGGTCTGATAGCCATAGCCATGGAAGGCACTTGCAGTGGTTCAGGCTAGGATGACTCAACATCCCTCTACCCAGACATAAGAATCTGGAGCAGTCACTCAGAAGGAATTCAGCGGAAAGACTGTAAAACACTGATTTCTGACCAGTCTGCACATACTTACTTGGATGTACGTGGGGGGCAGGTTGCATAACTGAGTGCCTTCTCTAATGGGAACTGGGAAGGATTTTAGCCGTCCTCAGAATTAGCATCCCTGTGTGGGGGAGGTTCGTTCTGAGTTATTTTAGTTTCTGTATATCTCACCTTTTTAGCATGGCTCAGATCTTAAATTTATCTTGTGAAATAGGCAAGAATCATCCTCAGTTTACAGAAACATGTTAAAACAGTGCCCTCTGAAAGCTGTGGCAGCTGGGGACCCTTCTCGGCAGCAGGTCCTGTGCTCTGGCTGGCCCGAGAATGGGCAAACACCCAGTCAACAGCACTAAGTGAAAAAGGGCATTAACAGCACGTGCTGAATTTCTGTCTGTCTTTGAACTGCAAACAAATCTTCCTCTATGACTGAGCTCAAAGTAATCAGTGTGTTGCTTAGGAAACGCTTACAAGGGGTTCTGATTCACTTCATCCGTTATGTTTTTTAATTGTTGTTCATTAATAGAGATGCCCTGGATGCCCTTGGCTTGAAGAGATACTGCTGCCGCAGAATGCTCCTCGCCCATGTGGATCTGATTGAGAAGCTTTTGAATTACGCACCCCTGGAGAAATGAGATGGAAAAAGCACTGTGCTGCAAGCCATGTGGAACGTATCTCTAATTTAAACTTGAAACTGGACTTAAGGCAGTAAAGGATGGAAGCCAACTGTAGTGCAACCATCAAGAGATGTTTATCTTCTGGATAAAATATTGCCCCAAGCCACTAACCTCTTTCAAAGAAACAAAGGAATGATGAAGTCCACTTAACCAAGATTTAGAGATTAAAAGTTTGGATGCTTCTTCTTAAATCTGTGTTTGGAGTTGTGAACTTCTAGATGCTTCTGCCAGTAAAAACAAATGTTTGTTCATGTAGAAAAACTATTATATTTCATTAAAATGTTGAAATAAAGGAAGTTTTTCCCTTCTAGCCTTCCTACAGTTTCTGGATAAAGTTAAGCATATGCTCGGATCTTGCTGGTTACCCTAAGGTTAGGGATACTGCTGAGTACCTGGTTCCATGTCCTGCACTGGGCAGGCAGGGGTTAGAAACACAAGGCTTAATTGTGGTTCCAGTGACATAGAAGTGGGTAAGTTTGTGAGACATTACTCCACAAAGCTGCTGGAGCCTGTAGAGAACACTTTCCACCGCAGTTAAAGTCAACTTGTGGTCTCTGCCCCAATCCTTACCAAACACTGGGGCTGCTGTATCATAAAAACAGTGATTCAGATGGTGCAGTGCCTTCATTTAAGCAAAACATGTCTGAGTGTCTCTGCAGAGAGCACTGGATGTGAGAATTGAGGCGTGCTGGTGTGAACAGGATCAAAGTGCTGATGCTGCCAAGCACCTGCACCCCTCTGGCTGGTACAGACGCTTTCCACCGTTCGTCATTTCAGTGCCTTCACGTTGCGCTGCGCGTGTGCTGCGGTGCTGCCAGCCCAGCAGAGACGGGCTGAAACAGAGAGGGCAGCTGGAGCTGCAGGGCTGGGCAAGGTCACCTACCCCCAGACAGGCACCGACCCTGCCCAGGCTTCTCACCTTCCCCTTGCACAATCAGCTTGTAAGTTGGATCGTGTTTTCACTCTGTTCTTTGACATCCAGAAAATGCATCATTGTGCGCGGTGTGTGCACAGGCAGACACACCCATCCTACCTGAAAGTGAAGGAGGCCCATTCCTACACCTCTGTGGGTTTAGGATTCTGTGCAAATGCAGCATTAGTTCATCATTACAGCAGCCCAGTAGAGAATGGGCTGGAAAAGCTGATAATTCCTTAGGATGCAGTCTGTTGCTCCTTGGTGCAGTTAAACTTGTGGCATCCGTGTATCAGCTGCGGATTCTTTTCCATAGTACAAAGAATCTGGTTTGAACAAACCCTGGGTTTACAGAAATAGTAATTATTTAATGTGCTTACTGGATCAAACTCGTACCCACAAAGCTTAAAACTAGATGGTCTCACAAAACAAGAGGCAGGACTGCTGCTTGCCTTTGGCTGCCACCCCACCAATCTTTACACTTGAACTTGCTTTCCAATTTACTACAAGGCAGTAGTAGATGTTTCTCATATTCAGCAATTCTTCACTGAAGACATCTTAAGACCTATGCTTTACCCTAATGCAAAGAGACTTAAGCAATTAATTCTACCATTTGTTTCATGGTTGGGTAGGTTACGTTCTGCATGCCTGCTGTGTTAGCAAGCTAAATGCACTTTGGAAAAACAAACCAAAAAAAGCTCTTCACTTCTCTTTCAGGCTCTTTCGTAAAAGGGACACTATGAACAAGAGGATGACCTTTCCCAAGTGAACTCGTGTAGGACGCTTTTCCCTGTCAGAGTGCGGTGTGACGCAGCCCTGCGTGCCAGTCTGTTCACAGATCCATCGGCGGGCCCCGCGCTCGCTCCGTGAGCCTCGCTGGGAGCGCAGCAGCCCAGACGGGAACGTCTGGCAGAGGCAGCCGCGCAGGAATGCCGTGCAGAAAGCTGGCCTGCATCACTGCCAAGGAACTGGATTAGACGAGTTGACAGGACTCGCTTTCTATCTGCAAAAGCAAATTTCTAATCTCCTTTTCTGCTTTAGAATAACATGTTTCTTTTCAAAGCGAGTGCCAAGTTGTCTGATATGAAAAGTTACGGCTCTTAGATACTTAATAATGGAAATGCAATTTGCAAAAACACAGCAGGTCTCATTCAAAAATGCGAAGGAAAAAGAAAAACCCACCTTGGTTGCTCTCATTACTATTCTCAAAAACAGGGTGCAGTGGGAGCCACTGGCAGTCTGGTATCACTCCATCAGACAGATGTTACCCAAGGAGCTGCAAAAACACCTGAGCAGCAAAACGAAGTCACAGCAGGCATTAATATTAGCTCATGCAGCCCTTGACACCCTGTGTGCATCACAGCTTTTCCTCAGGAGTTTGCAAATGCAGCATTAACCAAAAAAAGCCATTTCTGTAATGTGGCAAAGCAAACAGTTCATCATGATTATGTGAAAGGTTGTCTCAAGAGTTTTGTCCTTGGGAGGGTTAGGAGCAGAAGCAGAGCTTAAATCCTGTTGCAGAAAGAGTCTGAAATTTTCTATGGATTTCTATAAATCTCATCATTCACCCCTGCTCATTGGTAACTAGGAAAGTAATTCCCTTTTTGCTGTCACTTCCCCTGTGCTACCTTCTGCAGCAGTTAATAACATAAGGGTATTGGATCTGCTTTCTAACCTGCCAGATGTCTTTGGGAAGAGCCATTAAATATGCTCACAACAACCACACTATTTAAAGACAATGTAAAAGACACGTATACACAGAAGAAATAAAAAAGCCTTGGTTTTCCCTCAACCAGAAAAAGAAGCCCTTAACAGAATCAACAGATAGGCAGCAGTGGAAAAAAAAAAAGAGAAATGGTACTGAATATGCAGTCCTTAATTACATGAAGAATTCTGTCAGTTGGAAGGTTTTTGAAAAATACAAAAATCCCACCACTCCTCTGCAGTCACTTATTCACTTTACATATAAAACATTTTGGAAATTTTTCAAGTCTGTCTTGAAAAACTGTTGCAGGGCTCCCACTAACCTAGGTCGTGGTTTAACCCCAGCCAGCAGCCAAGCCCCACGCAGCTGCTCCCTCATTTCCCACCAGCGGGAACAATTCTCTCTGGGGAGAGAATCAGAAGGGTAAAAGCTGGAAACTCGTGGGTGGAGATAAAGGCAGTTTGATAGGGAAAGCAAAAGCAGCGCACGCAAGCAAAGCAAACAAGGAATTAATTCACTGCTTCCCATGGGCAGGCAGGTGCTCAGCCATCTCCAGGAGAGCAGGGCCACATCAGGTGTAGCAGTTTCTTGGGAAGACAAGTGGCATCACTCCAAATGTTTCCCCGTTCCTCTTTCTTCCCCCTCACTTTATATACTGATATAATTTGGTCTGGAACATCCCTTTGGTCAGTTGGGGTCACCTGTCCTGGCTGTCTCCTCCCAACCTCCTGTACACCCCCAGCCTCCTCCCCAGCAAGGCAGTACCAAAAGCAGAAAAGGCCTTGGCTCTGTGCGAGCCCTGCTCAGCAAGAACAAAAACATCTCTGTGTCACCAGCCCTGTGTTAAGCACAGATCCAAAACACAGCCCCATACCAGCCACTGTGAAGAGAATCAACCCTAGCCCAGCCAAAGCCAGCACACCTGGTACTGGAAAAGCAAGCAGTCACAGTCAGAAGTGTGACAGGAGGCCCTCTGTCACCCAGGCCACAGCCTCCCTTCACACATCACAACCATACCGAAATAACGAAGTGGTGCCTGCAACACACGGTGGGAGCTGAGGTCATGAGAGCACAGAGGAACCTGCCTATGGAGCTCTGCATCCTGCTTCTACCTGGAGCATCAGCACCAAGCTGTGTGTGCTTGGAAAGATTTATGTTTCTTGAAATGACAATTTTAAACAAAAAAACCCTCTTGATCATAATTCTGAGTCCATCTGCAGGAAGGAAGTGAAGTGCTTCTGTGCCAGTCTGTAATGAGCCTCAGGTTTTATATTTCAAAAGGAATTTTGCTCTGAAAAACCACCTCCTGTGAGGGTCTCACCCCAGGGTGATTTACTGAGAGATGTGTGCTGGGCTTTTGTTCTTGCCATGACTTTTCCCTAGATGCAGCCTGGAATTAGATACTAAAGTCTGATTTCTTATATACGTTTCTTGTCTGTGTGAAGAAATATGAAAACTCTCAAAATCCTGATTAAAACCATCACACAAACCCCCACAGCTGTGTATTTCCATCAAGATATCTAACTAGCCCTGTGGCTACAAAGCTACATTTCACTGATAATAATCTGTGAGAATCCAGAACACGAGCTTCCTCTTTCACTGCAAATGGCCCGACAAGAAGAATCAATCCTTGCCCTGACAAAAAAAGACAAACAAAACCAAAACCAAATAGCCTGTTTGCCTCTAAAATCAGTTTAATTCCAAATAGTTTTTAACTTCAGTATCGATCCTAGTAAGAAAACAGCATCTCTACTTTGACCCCTCTCAGAGCAGACCCGTGTACATCCAGTTGAGCTCGATTAGCCAGCAAGATTTTCTTATTACTGAAACTTCTCAATTGAGACGTCTCCAAGATAATGTTGCTTCCACCTGGCTCTGACTGCCCAGAATATGAACATAGATTTGCCTTCCCCTTCAGTGCATTTGCACCATGATTTACATTGTGGCTTTGCTTTCAGCTCCAATTTTTATTCAGTTCCTCTAGCCAGTGAGAAAGCATTTTTAATTGCTCAGTGGGGACAGCACAATAAAGATGTTTGAAAACCCAGGACAGGGAGCACGTGGCCAAGCCTTTGGCTCTGCCATGCTGGATGGTTTGATGTGTTGCCCACTGAAGTCTGTGGGAGTCTTTTCATTAACTTCAGTGTGACTTAAAATGACCTGGTAGCCTGTGGTGCCCTA
Organism: Oriolus oriolus; assembly: GCA_013400235.1. NCBI lineage: Eukaryota > Metazoa > Chordata > Aves > Passeriformes > Corvidae > Oriolus > Oriolus oriolus. The sequence goes on from VXBT01006601.1 coordinate 511,884, forward strand.
CACCACTCGGGTGTCCAGGATTAATTCATTTTGTTAAGTTCTGCTAAGAAAAGCTGTTTGAGGTGCCCAAGCATTAGGCACTCAAAGAACTTTCGGATCTTGCTGCAGACTTCAACCATGTGCACCTCTAGCACATAAGGCCACAGAAGAAAATAAAAGGTAAAAAGTTACCTCTGGCTGCAGTGACTCCTGCCACTCAGAGGCAGCTGCAAGGCTTTTCTTCGGGCTGGTGTTTGGAAGCAGCACAGTATTTACATGGGAGTAGGTCTTGTTGAAACCCTCATTGCTTCCTCCTTCACACTGCCTTCCAGAAACATATAGGGAATGTAGAGTCAAGTCATGGAGAAAATGTTAGGGTTTGCACCCCTAACCTAATTTCTCCTTCTCCACAGAGACACATCTTCCAGACTCTGTCAGTCGTCCATTGTGGTGAGCTACACCTTGTCTTGTGCTGTAGGTCACAGGTAGCTGGGGTGAAGCCACCGAGATCCCAAGCACCACATGAGTTTCCCCACAAGTGCTTTCAGGATACATCTGCTCCCGTGCTCAAGTCTTGGAACAGCCAAGCCAGAAAATTCATGCAGGAAAGCCCTTCATTTATCCCTCTCAAATATGAAGCAAGTGTTTTAATAAAATGGGTTCATTATTTCCTGTTCTTTAGGAGATGAACAACTAATGATCAAAGAAAGGCATGAAACAGCTGACAAAAAGACTTTAGGGGGCTCAAGAACCCTGGCAGTTAACGAAGAAAGAGGCAAAGGCTGTGGCAAAGCCCTTCTGTAGGTGCTGATGATTTTGAATTAACACACTCCCCCATCCCACAGGCTGGATGTAGAGCTAGGAAGAATAAACACTGAATACTCTCTCTTTGGGAATCAGATCTCCTTCTTTTAAAAGCAAGTCTACTTGGAGAACTCCAAGAAATTAACTACTTCTAAAAAAAACTTTAAATAAATCAGTGCCAGGAGTAGGACAGCTGTGCTCAGCACCCACTTTTACATACTGACCTTTTAGTGAGCTGCTGCTTTCCACATTTTCTGGTGGTTCACCACAGCTGTATCTACAAGCCTTGAATTTCTTCAGAAATTACCTAAATGTCACTTTCCTTGCCAACATCTCTCCAGAGACCTGATCCAAGCACATGAAGCTCAACAGGAATCTTTCCTGAAGTACTTTGGGTCCATCCTATTCCACTCTCTGTTTGCATTCTCCAGTTTGGTCCACAGCAGCAGCAGAGACTCCCTTTGCCCATCTCCACATAACATCATTGCTCATGTCTTTCAAAGACAGAAAAAGGCTTCAGCTCACGATGTCTGTTTAGTGACAAGCCTTTACAAGAACATACAGGCTTGTTAATGTGAGCCTTGGGCAATCAGTGCAATGCCTCAGTTTCCCTTTCTGTACCTCTGGGATGGCACTCATCCCACTCTCCAGAAATCATCAGAGATGGGCAACAAGGAGTAGCCTAACCTCACCCAGCCCCTGGTGTCTTCTTGCATCCTTCTTATCAATGACCCCTATCACATACCCTCAAATCCTAATGGAGTATTTTTAACTAGATTTAAAAAATCACTTTTTGACACGAAGCAGAGCTCAGTGTGGGAAGTACTGATGGAAAGCTGCTGCCCTGAGCTTTTGCAGCAATTTAGAGATCAGCAGCATCACTGTCCCCAGCAATCCAGAAGGTATAAGAACACAGCTAAAGCCCAATTATCCCCACCTATTTACTGAAAGCTGCCTTAAAGTGCCTCCCCCCTTCTTTTTTTCCTTTTTAATGAAGTCTTCCTTCCAGCAGTGTGTGTGAAAGTGTGCTCCTTCCCGGGCAGTGATGGGAGGGAGAAGGGAGAAACGTCCACTTTATGGAACAAGGAGGTGAAGGGTAATCAGAGCAGTGGCACCTACTCAGGGCTAAAAGCTGCCCTGATGAAACGGGATGTGCTCCTCCCAGCACTGATCAGCCCCTACCCACCAGCTCATGGGCTCTGCCCAGCTTCTCACCAACACCATAATGGGTACAGCCAAGCCCTCCAGCCTCCCATTTCCAAAGAGAGCGGGAATTCTGAACTTTTATAGTTGAATTTATAAATTCATAGGCAGCAATGCAATAGCTAATGCTTGGGCTGGAGGTATAACAAGAGGTTTTGCTGAAATTCCCCCAGAGAATTTAAAAACAAAAATCACATGAGTGCTGCTCTAGGCTGTAGGCCTTTCCTTGTAATGAGATGTGCAGCTGAAGCAATTACTAACTTTATTTTTTTTAAAAAGCAATAGCAGTTTGACTAGGAGGTCTTCCTCCAGGAATGAGCTAGTAAATGAAAGCATTAAGTTAATAAGGGCTTGAGTGCTTCAGATCATTACAGAGATGGCCTACAGCTCCACACTTCTTTTCACCAACTTGATTTTTTTTTTAATATTATTGTCAAAACAGGTTAAAGAAAACCTCCTTTGGATCCACTCAGCATTTAATGCAGCCTACAAAAATGGCTGCTTTCCTCCACTAAGCAACATTTTTAAAAGCAAAAAAGTAATAATGAAATTCCACTGATGAAAAATTTCTTCTAATAAATAAAGAGAAACAGATGTCATTGGCCTCGGCAGCTTTCATGTCAGTGACCTGAGCTGCTACTGAACCAAATGAATGTGTGCTGCAGGAGCTGGGAGCACACCACGGAGAAACTCCCATTTCAGCTACAGCCAGAGACATCTTGGGACACCGTTCCTGATGTTTGAGCAACAGCCAGGGCAGCTGGTGGTTCCTGCCAGCCTGGCATCCCCACAGTTAAACCCCTGTTATCCTGCCTTTGTCTCAAACCACGATGGGCAACCTCGCTTTGGGACAGGTCCAGGACTGGGATCTGTGTTGTCCAAAACAAAGCTGGAGCCTCCACCCAGGATCAACGTGGTCATGCACTGCCTGACTAAAGGTCCTTCATGGGGGCTGGGGCCAAACCAGCCCACACCCACCACAACAGTGGTGTTTACCCTCACCCCCTGCCCCCAGCCAGGGCAGCATGCCCAGCAGGCCAACAAACTCCTACTGCTTCCACATCTCAACCACGGCACATCTCCATGAAAGAAAGAAATTCTCCAGGGGATACCTGGACAGCAGAAGTTTCTATTGGAAACTTCTTATAAATTATCATCCTTTTTCCCTCCCATCCCACCTCCCTCAGGCACGTTCCTAACTCAAAACATCTGAAACTTATTCTAAACTCCAAATGTGATCAACTAAACATAACCAGAGAGAGCTTCAGGCCTTCATTCCCTTCTACACATCCACTTCCAGGGGTGTTCACAGAATCAATTAGGTTGGGAAAGACCTGTGAGAGAATCAAGCCCAACCTGTGACTGAGCACTCCATGCCAACAAGATCACGGCACTGAGTGCCATGTCCAGTCTTTCCTTAAACACCTCCAGGGACAGTGACACCACCACCTCCCTGAGCAGCCCATTCCAGTGTCTAATCACCTTCTGTGAAGAAATTTCTCCCTACATCCAACCTGAATCTCCCCTGGCACAGCTTAAGACTGTGTCCCCTTGTCCTGTCACTGGTTGCCTGGGAGAAGAGACCAACCCCCACCTGGCCACAACCTCCTTTCAGACAGTTGTGGAGAGTGATAAGGTCACCCCTGAGCCTCCTTTTCTCCAGGTTAAACAACCCCAGCTCCCTCAGCCAAGTTCCAGAAGCAGGGAAGTCATATTGCATATGAGGTTACTGCAATATCACAAACTTAAGCTGGTTATTTCTTTCTTCTTTATTTTAAAAGCTACAATATTCAGGTAGCTCAAGGAAAAACAACCTTTGGATTTTGTCTGCTCATAAATCCATCACAACAGCTTGGGGGAAAACAGTAAATAAGATATTGGAAGAAGAGCACAAGAGGCCAAAAGAAGAGCATCTGCCTCTGGATGTGCTATTTGCAACCAAAGTCAGGTAGCAGGCTGCGATATTAGTGTGTGGTATTGATTTGTTCTTAATCCAGAGAAATGCCCCTGTAATGAACTCTGCTGTGCCCTTAATGATTTCATATTGAAGGATGTTAGGTGCCTTGCTCATAACAGAGTAACAGCAATTCCAAAAATAGCAATCCTCATAATAAAATGTTATTGAGAATCCTGAATTTCAATATAAAAGGGACTCTGCTGTACTCAAGGGCTTACTAGATACAAATGCATACTTTAAAAAGTTGTATTAAAGTCATGTTGGTACCTGAGTTACCCAGACACTGTGAGATGCTACTCCAGGGAGCAGCTGAGCCCCGGGTCCCCAGGAAACTTTTAGGCAGATGTAATACAGGCTGGATTTAATCCCACCAGATGACTGGGGCTGGATGTCTAGAAAGAGCTGAGATGCTTTTGCAAGCTGCCTGCAAGGGCAGGAGAGTGTGGCTCCGCTGCTCCTCAGCAACTAACAGGGACAGCATGGGAATAGGGTGCTGGGCCAGGTGCCATGTGCCTGGTCCTGGCTCTGCTGCTCATCCCCAGCCCTCGGCAGAAGCCCCTTCCAGAGGGCCAGCACCGAGCTGCCACTGCGACTGGTGCAAGGGGGCTTGCGGGAGAGGGCGGCCGCCGCCAGCTTCCCAGTGGGAAGAAGCATTCCCACCAAGATCTGGGCCACCACAGAGAACTCGAGCTGGGAGCACCAGGTCTAAGGTTGACCTCACTGGCAGGTGATGCCTCAGCTTTGCCAGTGCTGCAAACAGCAGCCCCAAATTCAGCCCGCTGGGCTCCCCGGCCTCTCTCAGCACAGACCTCATCCTGCAGACTGGCCCAGGGGGTAGGACCCCAGTGGCCGGGAAGGATGGTGGTTCCCCACCTCCCACCACATGGCTGGTGCCAGAGCCCCTCTCCTGGATGAGAAGAGGAGAAGGGAAGACCCAGCCCTGCAAAGAGATGCTGGGGAGCAGCTTCAAGCCTTCAAATAACCCTCAGGCACCAACCAACTTCATTGAGAGCAACCAGGGGACAGGATTAATTAGCTGGAGGAAACAAGGGGTGAATGTTTCCCTCCTACAAGCCCCAAAAGCAAGCTCAGAGCTTGGCTTTTAGGTTATCCAGGATATAGTCTGGAAAAAAAGCCATTAGCTCAATTGTGCCTAATTCAAACCATAACTGCCTTAATTATAGCCCATTGTTTCTGACCCCTGCCCAGAAGGTGATGTCAGCCAGGCTGCCCCTACCTGCAGGGTCTGTGTGTGGGGCAGGTGGGAGCACCTGAGGGGGTTGTGGCTTGCTGCCTCCCCCAGGACCCTTTCCTGGGGGAAAATGGTATTAAAAACTGGACCAGAATGGCAAACTTGTTCCCCTGAACTGGCTCTAAGCAGCTGAAGCAGGAACTGCCTCCCTCTCCCCAAACTGCCTCTCTGCTCCAGCCTAGCACCTGCTAACAGTTCACCCACAGGCTGGCAGCACCTGGTCCTCCCCAGGGAGACAAGCAGCGTCCTTGGACCCTGTCTCTGAGAAGGACTCTGAATCCTGGAGCAGTGAAACAAGAGCAGCAGGGCATGGAGAGCAGAAGCTATTTGCATCCAGATTCCAGAAACCTCTGCCTGCAAGAGCAGAATCAAGTTCACTCAAAGCTCCAGGCTATGTGAAACCAGAAAAAATGACTGATTCTAAACCAGAAGCTGCAGTTGACACCAGTGATGTGCATTTCCCATTGCCGGTTTTAGAAGAGGAGTGCCACCAGAGCTCAGCAGTTTTGTGGGGTCATAACTCCTTTGGAGCAGTATTTTTGTTGTTACTTACGTTACAGGCAGAGCTGAAGAGGTGCAGCTGCGACTGGGGCTCCGCGGAGCTTGGCACAGCTTGAACAGGCACTAAAAGGAAGTTTTCAATCAAAGAGGACAAGGAAAAGGAAACACTGCCAGTAATTAATTTGTCCATTGTGCTGAGCAGGCCCTGGCAGGGGACTCAAAGGTGAGAAGGAGCTCAGCTCTCACTCAGGAGGTGCAGGATGGACCTTTCCTGCACTGCTGTCTGCTCCTCCACTCCCATCCAGCACCAGCACCAGTAACATCTGAGTAGCTGCTCATTTCCCCAAGGGAGTCATGAGCTCTGCCAAAAACCCTGGCACGAGAGGTGTCCTCAAACCTCCAGGCAAACTGGGGACACAACTCCTGTAGTGCAGTCAGAACCTTAACCACATCCCCGCCAACCCACCGCTCTGCTTGTGAAATGCTGCCTCTTCTCGCCCACGTTTTTTTAAATTCAGTTCACTCCCTGAAGGCAGTGTTGGTTTTTTGGTGTAAAGGGGGCCAAGAGCCCACGTTTGTTGGAACTGTGATTTTAATAGCCTGATCCCGTGATATTACCTATGCTAAGTGAACTGTAAAATACACGTGAAAAACATATCTAATACATATGCAAACTTCTTTGCTGTTCCATGATTTAGGGCTCTGCTCTCTGTTTTGGGGTTCAGGATTTTTCAGTCTGGAACTGTAGACAAAACTCAAATGTTTCTTTTGAGTAATCCTGCCACAACTGCCAGCTAGAGCCTAAACAACTGAATCATTCATGAGCCCATCCGCAGAGCACGAGGCATTCAGCAGAGGAAAGAGCACGTCAGCCTTTAACTGGCTGCTACTAAAAACCTGGAAAAGGGCGGTGGGAGAGGGAGGAAGGAGGAAAAGGAAATAAATTATAATGTGGATCATGTTTGTGGAATGATGATGGAAGAGGGATGGAAAACTCAAGGACAACATGTGAATTAGCCTGGGATATCTTATAGAGTTGGGCACATTTAAATGGGACAAGATTTAATTTAGGTAAATATAAAATAGGTCCTGATGATGCTCAGTATATAAGAGAGGAATAACATGCAAGAGAAAAACCACAAGAGCTGGCTGTGGAGAAACATGCCTTCAGATGTCATTTTGTAGTGACATTAGCTGTTATTTCAGTCTGGGGGGAACTCAGCTGACATCCTCCAGGAGCAAAGATAGCAGCTGAAGTCCCAAAACCTGAGTCTGGTGCCTGACATTTCAGGTCATTGTTGCTTAATTCTGCATCCCAAAATGGGCAGCAAGGAATCAAAGCATGTAAAACAACATGGGAAAGCAACTAGTCACTGAAGACTGCTTGGGAGGGTAAAAAGGTGACTCAACAGGAAGCTCTCTTAGGAACTGGAGAGGAGGGAGAGGAGAACCATGACTCTGGAAGGATCAAGCACATTTTTGTGGTGTCAGACTTCTGGGATAAAGGGGTTCCAGCCTTTCTGAGCAAAGTAAGAAATATAAACCTCTCCTGTAAAGGTTCCTGCAGGCAGCAGAAACCCTCCAGCGTGGCAGGAGATCTACAGCTGTACATACACACCCATGGTCAAAGCTGTAAAGCGTCACCCCACACCTCTGCACCCCAGTGTCAGTGCCTGCTTTGGTTGTCTCTGAACCCAGGGGTGCAAGGGGCTCAGAGTGACCCTCATGCTCCCTCTGTGGCTGCCAGGGACACGTGTGACAGCTGTCAAAGTCACAGCTGGGACTGCAGGGGAGCAGGGTTGGCTGTCTCCCAGTGTGGGGAGACAGCAGCGGGTGGCAGGATCAGGCCCTGCCAAGGCACGGGGCTCTCCCTGCACTGTGTGTGGGTAGAAACTGCTCTTCTCTTGTCAGCAAGATAGTTCACTACACAGAAAAATAAAGCCTGGAAATGCCTTATGCTCAGCAGCTCCTTTTCTGCAGAGAGGAGCAGTAATCAGAAGGGGGAAAGCTGCGGATCCTGATGGCCTCGGCACGTGCAGCTTCCTTTCTGTTAACGCAGGCAGCCGGAACGCGGGAGGAGCAGCCTCCTTTGCAGGGCCTAAGAGCACTTCAGAACCCCAGAATGGGGATCTTGGAATGGTGCTGCAATGAGTCACTGAATGCATTCGGGGGGCATCAGCATCCTTGCTGCTCATGTGATCATAGCTCGTTACAGCTCGTTTGAGAGCATTACGCTCCCTCCCCACATGGAATTTGTCATCTTTGAAGGCACCACATGAATCTGCTCCCCGTTGCCTCTGTGGCCAGCAGGGTGCTGCCACTGTCGGGAAAGGAGAGAGCATTGCCCTTTGCCATTTCCCAAGCAGGCTGTATTTGTCCTGTCTCACCAGGGAGGAGAGTATCACTGCCTGAGCCTCGACTTTCTCTCCGCTGCTGCAGCCGTGCTCAGTCTCAGCCCATCAGGAAAACAAAGACATTACAACCACCACTGAAGGGAGGCTTCATAAATGGCAAAAGAAAGGGGGCACCAAGGCCTCCCTAGAGGGAAAATTCCCCCCAGTTAAACAGCAGGAGAAGAAAGGGCATGTCTGTGAACTGGTTAGGGTTTAGAAGCAGCCTTGCAGGGGAGCATAAAATACTTGTCTTGTTTGAAACTGCAGGAACAGAGTAACTGCCCAAAGCTGGACCCTTGCAGAAACTGCTTACCACTACAGCTGTTTTCTCTTTTATTCCTAAGCAAACAGTGCCGACCACATGGCCACCCCAGGAGAGCAGACCCCAGGAGAGCAGACCCCAGGCTGAGCTAACTGCTGCAAAGGGCAATTAGCACAACTGAAATCTCCAGGTTCAGAGGGAGACAAGCCTGTGCTCCTGTCTCAAGAGAGGGGGACAAGACCTGAGGCTGCGGGGATGCTGTAAGACGGCAATTGCACCTTGATCATGAACACTGCAGAAACCCTTTCAAAGAGAAATCACTTTTAAGCAATAGCTTCATGCCTAGAGACACTGTGCTCCAGACTTCACAGACACCACCCCATGACAGTCTTGCAGAAGGGATGCTAATTTCTCTCTGAGGGTGGGAAAGAGTGGCTGTGGCCACACTGCACTCCTAAGGACACACAGGGGAACAGGACAGCTCTTCCTTCTCGGTTTGTGCTCCACCTTCATCTCACTTCAACTCCTGGAAACGGGGCTTAGGAGGAGGTCTCAAAAATGTACACAGTCACATTCCTGTCTTACCCAATGCATCCCAGGAATGCACAGCGGACCCGCAGCGGGGCACTGGCTCACCCCGCCACTCCCGAGCCAGCCGGCTCTGTCTCCCCGGCGCAGGCAAACACGCTTGCGGGTGTTTTTGGCAGAAATCCCCGCTCAGAGCCGGTCGCAGGCCAGGTCAAGCTGCCAGCCTGTCTCGCGTGAGCAGCGTGGTGCTGCAGCCCGAGAAGCAGGCCCGCTGCCGGGGCTGGAAAGAGCGGAGCTCCCTTCCCGTGCGGGATGCCCGGGGGCTGGGACACCGCCGCGCCCGCATCGCCCCCGCGCGGCCGCGCTCCGCACTGCGGGCGGGCACACCGCCGGCGTGGCACCGGCACCGGCACCGGCACCGGCACCGGCACCGGCACCGGCACCGGCACCGGCACCGGCACGGCCCAAAGGGCGGCGATGAAAGACTTCCACTGCCTTCGGGTAAGCGGGAACAGCAGAGCCCTGAGCCAGTTCCAACCCTCAGCTGGTCTTCTGGAGCAGACCTGACTGACACTCTCAGAGGGAAGCTGGGCAGCGCGGAGAAGGGAAGGTACCTGATGGCAAAGGCCCTGTCCTGCCTGCCCGGGCACTCGGCCTGTGACAAAGAAGAGTAGCCCGTGTGACAAAGAATCATAGAGTCACAGAATGAACTAGGTTGGAAAAGACCTTTGAGATCATCAAGTCCAACCTATGACCTAGCACCTCCACGCCCTGGAGCAGTGCTGGGTGCCCACACCCGCATGCACAGACCGTGACTGCACAGGGTGCAGAAGGGTGGGAAGGGTCCATAATCCCGTGGAGGTTCCAACAGGACACATTTATACACCTGTGGCAGCTAAGAATACACTAACAACTACCATTACTAATATATCTACTATTTGTTCTAATAAATAATCATAGTTTTAGGTTGCAATAGGTGATTCTGCTACTGGATCCTAAGAGATAATATTGTAAATAGAATTTAAGAGATCCCAGCAGTAGAATTTTTGATAATTGTATTAATAGCTAATACCAATCCTATAGATGCTACTGCTTACAGGAGATTATAATAAACGCTAATAAAATGAACTAATAATACTAATTCATAATAAATATTAATAGAGCTAATAACCATCCTTGTCACTACCCTGACAGGACAGAAGGCAAATGATGGGTAACACTACAGACCACTGGGTGACTCTGAGGCCTTGGGCTCCCCTGGGCTGGCCTGGCAGTGGTTGATCCATTACACCAAAGTGCCCCTTCTCATTTGGCCCCAGATCGTAATAATTAACCCCTGTGTTCTCATTTGACACCTTGATCAATTATCCGAGCCTCAACTGACCTCAAGTAACCCCTGTGTCCTCATTTGATCCTGTAATCAATTAAGAGAGATTCAAATGACCTCAGGTAACCCCTGTGACCTCAAGTAACCCCCGAGGTTCTGCACCCTCAGCTCTCAGGGGGGAGCAGCCTGCAGCACCCCACAGCAGCACACCACAACCAGGCTGGCACGGGCAGGGATGCAAAGCAGACTCACCCCCAGCTTCCCTCCCATCCTGGTCCCTCCATTCATCTTCTCGAGGAGCTGGCTCCTCAGCAGCAGGATCTGAGCGAGCCAGAGAACTCACCTGGTTCATGGTAGCCTTTCAATTTTGCTGCACACAGTCAGTACAGAGTCTCAAGCTTTATTTTTCTATTGGCCAGCAACTTAAACTGGGTTAAAAAAAACCAAAAGCGATGAATATTGTTACACAGAGAAAAAATATAAAACAACGCAGTGGACACAAGCCAACTTACTGTTCATGTCTCATTCTTCCTGGCCTCTCCCAACCCTGTACAATGTGTTTGAAGGGAATGGGCAAAGGCAGCTACGAAGATATGCTTAAGATATCAGAAATATTGCTTCAAGCAACATGCTCAATATTTTCCTCTTAGTTAGTAGTCAATACTTGTTAAGGAACTTTACTATAAAACAAGAAATAATTTAGAGATTTCTCCTTTAGATCATTATAGAATAATTTAGATTTCTTTCCTCTCTTTCCTACTGCTGTGGAACCAAGGATACACCTCAGTTCCTCCACTTCTCTTTCTGCATTAGTTGAGGATTATTTCATAGGACTGATAATGGAGGAGTTTCAGATTGACCTGCTCTGAATTTTAACGTGTCGCCCTTTAGCTCCAGTCCACGATTTCTGCTCTGTGAACCAAAACCCCCACGATGCTGCAAGACCCTTTACCGGTCTGGATGATTTTGCTTATGTTGGCTGTCTGCTACCGGGGACAGGGCTCAGCCAGCACTGCTAAAAGGCCAGAAGAGGAAGAAATTTATTTATGAAGGTCTGAGCTTGTCTTCACTGCTCAGAAACACCAAACTCCCCTTTCTGCTGCTTCATGAGTGTAACAGGCATACCAGGAAGGAGGGAACAAGACAAGAGGAACACAAGATCCCATGAACTCAGCCTAAGATCCTGCTGGCACCAAGTCCATGGCAATGGCTGTGTCCTGTATGTATCCAGCACCCCAATGCAGAGACAATATTTAATTAAAACCTATTCCTCAGCAGCAAACAGCTAACCCAGAACTACCAATTTACCAAGTACACTGGAGCAACTGGTTGAAACCGACTCTCCTGACCTTCTCAGCAGTATCCAGTAAAGTGAGCTTCCAGACAAAGCCAGGAAACCCTCAGCTGACTAACAGGCTCTTTGGAGGCTGATAAAACATTGGTGTAGATTCATTTCCTGCCCAAGGGAGGCAAACCTGGAGGTTTTAGTTAGAAAAATCAAACCAAGGGAACCTCTCAACATGTAACAGATGAAAAAGGTATTTCCACTAACTGAACAGGCCAAAGGGTAGCAAGATATGGCAGCCCCACAAAAAGAGCAGTTCTTCACCAAACCTCATCAGGGGATAGGGAGGTGGAAATAGAGTTCTCACTCATGCTGGAAACCACTCAATAAAACAGACTAGACCCAAAAAAGGCAGTCCATCGTCTTTGCTCCAGAATTGTGGGGAAGCAAAAGGCCTCTTGTGGCTCCCAATGGCACTGTGTTGGAGAAGGCTTCAAGGAAGAGGAGAAAGAATTGCTGAGAAATCCTAAGGCACCCACAACATCTTGGCAACATGAGTGTGACAACTAGATTTCAGCTGCACCAAGTTGTGCTCCCAGTCAGCAGGGCAAGTAGCTCCTGGCCCAAGTAACCAGGCAGGCATCCTCTCTGGTGGACAACAGCTGTGTTAGGACACTGGTGCACATTCAGGAGGAGGGAGAGAAATCTTCCATGTATGAGAAACTCAGCTCTGGCTCCAGCTCAGAACCATCATCTGTCCTCACAGTCAGTGCCTGGTACCGCTGAGCCACTTCTCTGGAGAGCAAACCACGATTCTTGTACAGCATCCTGATAGCTTCATGTTGGCTCGGGAAAAGCCTCAAGGGAAATGGCCTTGGATAAATCTTGCTTTGTAGTTATATCAAGGGACTGTTGTGCTAAAGCTTCTAGCAGAAGATCCACAGCTCTTTTGTTTCTTGACACTGAAGAGGACCCGCTGAACTCCTGGCTGCCTTGTACACAACAAGGAGGGTGACTTTCCCCAGAGGGGCAGGTAAGGCAGTGCATGGTTCTAAAGGCATTCAATTACAGAGCCAAGTCCTCAGGTTACAGACACTTTGGTGGTGGTGGTGGTGGAGAGTGGTCAGGTTGGCAGGTGCTAAGGGAAGTGGCAGAGGGGGAGTGACAGAGCTCTCACAGCTATTAATATGGCTCTGACTTTAAACTCTTGTACAAGCAGCAGGTGAAAATCATCCCAAAGATCTACAGTGTAAAGGGAAGAAAGAAACACATTAAAAACACAGAATGGATGCAGTGGAGTCAGCAACTTGCAAACTGGCAGTTCAGACCCTCACTGGAGTGTCAGCCAGCTCCTGCCTGGGGATAACACGCTGCAGCTTGCAATAGGCACCAGGAAAAAACAATCTGTGCTAATCCTTGTAATTAACCACCAGTAGCTTCCTGGGGTGTAATTTGGCTGCTTGCCAGAACAAAGGGGAAGATGAGGAACTCCCAGACACGTCTGCATCGGGAAAAAAGAATATCCTGTGCCTTCCCCTCTTAAAATAGGAGTGCGAGACATTCACATTCTACACCTTTATTCATCACCCTCTCGCAAATAATCGCAGACCCACAGAGCTGTTCTTCAACAGGACACAGCTGAAGGAAAAATTCTGGATGGCCCGAGATGATCCTTAGGATCCCGGGTGGGAAGGTCGCGGCTGCGGGGCGGGCAGTTACGGGACACGGCCACAGGAGGGCTTCCTCGGGCTGCCGAGCCATGGCCTCCCATGGCCCCGGAGCACAACTCCTTCCCCGGCCCTGCTGGATCCGCACCGTCACCTGCAGGGAATTCACCAGACCGGCACAAAGGCTTTTGCTTTGGACCTGGTGAATCTCGGGTCCCCGAAGTACCTGGCAACTTCTCCGTGCCAGGCAGGGAAAAGCAATAAAACATCTTTTTTTCCATCTCTCAGCTCCGGGGTTCCTTCAAATTCTGCCCAGCACCCCAAAACGTCCCCTGAGCCCTTTTTACCTGCACACAAGCAATGCTGATGCCCACTGCCCCGATAATTTTCAGATGCTCTTGAATGAAGTTCTCCAGCTTGGTAATGCAACCACTCTGCAGGGTGAAAGGAGGGACATGGATAATCAGCTTCATTGTAACTTCTTGTTCATTTTAATCCAATGCTTGCAACCCTTGAAAGCAGCACTTTAAAAAGAGGTGCCTGTGAGCAATCTCTTCCCCCAGTATCTCTGGAAAAGCTAAGCAGATGATGTGAACGGCATCATGGCTGGTATCGCTCAGGACCAACTGGCCCAGGAACCTCTGAACAAACCCAAGGTGGCTGCTGGCAGGGCAGGAGAAATGCAGAAGGACCAGCAACATCACACACAGAGTGTCATTCTTCTCTCAGGTATACGGAGAAAGATTCCCCCACTCACTGCCTAGCTCCTGCCTGGAGGGGATGTTTACCCCTGTGAGGCCAAAACGCCAAGGAAATGCTGCTGAGTGCATCCAGTACCAAGAACTCTAACATAACTGAAGCCTTTCAAGAGTAAATTCTTCCCACTGCCATTTATTACAGCAGTGAGTTTTGGTGTGAACCTGGAAAGCCAGGCTCTGTCTGCCTCTGCCTTGCAACTGTCAATCAAGGACCAGAAGTATCTCCATTTGCACCTCACGAAGTAATTCCAACCACAGGACGCTGTGTCAAATGTAGGACTTGAATCCAAGTCTGTTGCCAGAACCAACAACCTCTCCTGCTTCTCCTCATCATTAATGTACCCAGTGGTAACAAACATAAATAATTATTTTCCTCTATATCTACACATTAAACAACAGTCTACAGAGCTGAACACTCAGCTAAAGAAGTGAATTCTACATTCCAAGGAATGCTACTGACTTTGAAGCTGACTGACAGCTGGCACAACACCCTCACTCCCTGCCCACCTCCTTTACACGCTTTGCGACAGGTGGCTCTGAAGCCCTTCTGCTCTTTACCTCCTTGTAGATGTTGGAAGGATGGTCTCTTCGGCCACACAGGTCAGTGATCGTCTTACAGCAGCTGTCTGGGACTTTCCTCCCACTGGCCTCTGGAGATCTGATCCACAGGCTGTCGGCCCAGTCCGTGTAGTTGTTGCTCCCACAGCACTTGAACTGTACACGCAGAGAGCCAAGGCTGAGCCTGCAAGCACTGCAACCTTCTTCTCCCTCCAGCCTCCCACACCAAGCCCTGGGCTTCACCCTCCTTTGCAGACACTCCAGCTATCTCAGGGGGTTGTTTCTTTTATAATTATTAGTGACTTTTTTGTTAAGAGTTCCCCAAATGGCCATTAAATATCAAGTTCATCCACCCTTCAGCAGCTGTGACTTTTGTTTACTGCTGGGACGAACTGTAACCAGCGTGCACCTGCAGCTGCCTCAGCTCATAACTGCGTGTTAATGATGGCAACAGGGTAAGTTTAATTACCAGTTACCATCACAAATCCACCTGCTATGGCACTATGCATAGCACAGTGCCTGTGCTTTCAAAGTGCCTATGCACAAGGGCCTTTTCTGTGGGAAAACCTGTCAGAACTGTGGCAGCCCTAACCTGAACCACCCCTGAGCCAGGCACAGCGAGCAACAGTGGCACGAGAGCTCTTCTTTCATTACATCTTGCTCTCTAGGGTACTGAGAAGCTTAATGAAAAATGTCAGCAATTTCTCCAAAGCTTTGAACTGGGAAAGCAGAAGCAGCTGTCAGAGTGACTTGGCAGCTCCAGTTCACTGGGAGCCGTTCAAATATCGTTTCCCCAGTGCTACTGGTCATGCAATTCAGTGATCACACCATGCAATTCTGCCAGCCGCATGGCTCAGGCCCTGCACCTCACCCAACTTTGTCTTGAATCAGAACAAGCAGAACATACAGAAGAAATATCTGTAGGTTGGATGTCAAGAGATGCCTTTCGTGTGCTTGGTTTTCAGCCCTGCAGTTGCATTAATTTTCTCTGCCTCCAGAGACACCCACCTCCTGCTGCAGTTTGTCCACTGCACTGGTAACACTCTCTTCTCCCTCCCTCCGGTACTTCTGGGTCATGGTGTTCTTCAAATTTTGCTTCAGCTCCAGGCTCAGCTGAATGGAAGAGACAAGTGGGATAAAATCACAAGGCAAACTCACTCCTCAGAACGACCCAAAGCCCTGCATACATTCCATTGCCTTTGCTCCAAGAAGAGGACGGAGAACCCAGTGGAAGCTACAGCTTCCTTCAAGATCATCCTCCAAGGCTGGACTGGACAGGCCTATTTCCAAAAGATTACAGATCAGGCCTCTGATTTAATAACTGCATGGAGGTGCTTTGGGACCAAATTTCAACCTGTATTACACAACCCCACATGGCTTCTCACCTTGAGTATACAAGATTGCCAAGACATGACTGCAATGAAAGGGAATATAAAAGTGTGCCTGCTTAAACATGAATATGCCTGTGAGACCATGTGCAGTCTTCTCCCTCTAAAACCTGTAGCAAAATACTAAGAACTCCATTTTTGTAAAAAATACAAATCCTGTCCTGTCCAGAAGCAGGAAGAAATCAGAATCTGTAGCATGGTGGACTGAAGCCACATAGACCAAACAGCTCTTGTATCATCTTCAAAAAGGATGCCACGGGAGGGAATTGAAAGTGTGTGATTGCAAAAATCACTGCAAGGCCTTTCTTGATAACAGAGAGACAAAGTCTGATTTTGCAAGAGCAGAATTTCTGAAAGCATCATCATAAACCACTGGCATGTTCAGGTGACTGGATTCAAACACTTATTCCTATGAAGACTCTTTTAATCTAGCTGAATTCTTCTCACCCTTTGGTGACAGCCAAAAAGTGACAAAGAGCTCCATCTTTTTTTTTTTTTTTCATACTGGTTCATGCAGCAACAGTGCTTTAGTCCAGCTAAATTTCAATTTCAATTTCAATTCCAAGTTTCCTATACCAATACACAATGTCAACGCGCATTTTAGACAGGGTCAATGGATGAAACAGCCAAGCAACCTCTTTACATACCTTTTATTCTACACAGCAAGTAGTAAATGAGAGGTCAAACATCTGGTTATGCTAAACTGTGCAAAATATAGTCTGGAGTTGCTTCTCCCTTTGAAACACTTTTCTCCAATCCCATGTGTCAGATAGGGACAACACCTACCTCACAGAGATGATATGAGGCGCCATTCATTAGTATTTGCAAAATGCTTTGAGATCCTGGGCTGGGAAGCTCTATGGAAATGCAAAGGACTTAGCACAATAGAAAGAAAGGAAAAGGTTCAGCAACTGGAAGGCAGAGGCAAATAAAGAGGAGAGTCCATTAGCAGAATTATTACTCGGGAGAAAAGCAGTTACCTGTGGGCTCACGGGGAAGAACTGCAGCATGGAACAGAGATAACAAAAGAACCAGTTTAGACACACACATGCAAGCCTTAGACACCGAAGCAAGGGCTGAAATAAAAACAGTGGCAAACACAGCAAGCAGACTGCAACCAAGAGGGGGATTTATCAGCCAGAGGGCAAAGGGATGTGCAGCTGTTGATCAGAGATGCCCTCAAGTGATCTAAAGCACTCAAGGGTACAGTTCTGAATGTGCTGTCCCTTATTTCAACCCAGGGATCAACTCCTCTTCATCCATTGCCACATATGAACCTCATGCCTTTGCACAGATGGATGGACAGATCCTGGCTTCCTGCCATGCCTGCCAGGATTGATCTTTTCCTGTTAAATATGCACACTCATACCCCAGATCCCTCCTGGCAGGAGCCAGTACAGTTCTTTGGCTTCTTGCAAACCACTAGTGCCCATCCAAGGCAAAGCACAGAAGGTCCAAGAGAAAATGGAATGGCAAGGAGTCCTGGCAGTGAAGTCAACAAGATGGGATGTTCAGCTGCTTTTCAGACAGCCATTTGATAACAATCCTAATTTGCCACTTCCAATCAATTTCCAGACATGAGAACTTTCCAGACATGCAGCTTTGCAGGCTGTTTGTGCCTTGGTGGTTAAAATCCCTTTGAAAACAAAGTGATGACTTAAGCTCTGCTCTCAGCAACTGCAGGAAAAGCCAAGCCAGACCTGCAGCTGTTGGGAGACTGTCCTTTTTCTCCAACCCCTCAGCTGCGCTGCTTAAGTAAAGCTCTCAAAAACTTGTTGACCTGAAAGGACCTCTCAGCTGCACCATTCATCACCTTTGCCAGATGCAGCACGAACTGTTCCTGTGTCCTGAACATGCTAAGTGGCACTAATGTGATTTCAGTCGCTTGGCTTGAAGGGTGTTAGGAGAGTCCCTAGATCTACACAGCCTCAAAAATTGTCTTCTACAAGAGTCTGCAGAAAAACAGGGCACTAAGTGCACCACAGGAAGGAGCTGAGCAGCAGGGCTGAGCAGCCCCCCCTGAAGTAATGACCACCACTTTGTCAAAACCAGTGAATAATCCAAGGTCTTTTGTATATGGAAGGGAGTGAGTAGGTGAACCACAACCAGATCCATGTCCCAAGCATCCAAGCCAAATTTTGGCTGGAGAAATGGGACGATAAGGAGCTGTTCTCTCTCCCTTGTTTGAGTCTCCAAAGACTAAGTCCACTCACCTGCTGGTAGTAGATATAGGCCAGGATTCCTGCAATGATCTCCAGGAGAAAGATGCATAGCAACAATATGAAGTACTGTAAAATAATGGGAAAAAGAGCACATTAGAACAGAACATAAGGAGATGCCGGGAGGCAGCTTTTCTTAACCTTGGAAAATGCCTGGCTCTGTCTTCATTGATGCTTTTCTGCAGCAGTGTTCAAAGGCAGGGGCTGGGATTAAGACTTCAGTAGGGTAGGAGAGGAACAATCCCACAGATTAATGAAGAAACACCAAACCACAGGATAACTGAAGACAAGCAGTAGCAAGCGTGCGTTTAACTCACAGAACCAGAGGGATATAGAGAATGGAAAAGTGCAGGCAACCAAGATAAGATCACTGTACAAAACGAAGTGGTTGCTAGATAACCTAATGACTACACTCAGTATCATACAAAATATCTCATTCTGACATCAATACCAAAACAATTTAAACTTTTGTTTGTTTTGACATTGTTTAGGGCATTTCACCAAGTTACTAAGGAGCAATGTATGTTATAAAGATGATTCAGTAAAGCCACAGAGGGCCCATTTCACCAAATATACATCACAGCAGCTGAGCATAAAGCATCATTTGCGCTCCCAGTGACTTCTGCAGGGCTCAGCCACAGGCTAAGGGGCACTGTTGAAGTGGATGGACTTCAGCACTGATTCACACTCAGCACTGGGACTGTATGTGCTCCTGAACTGGGATCTAGATGGAAAAGCTCAGCATCTCAACACCAAAGTGAGAACTCTTAGAAGACGAACAGGAGAACATGACTGTTTCTCAAAAGGGCCTAGTGGCAGTGAAGTGAAAAGGGTAAGCCCTGCTTATCACAAAGAGAATCAAATGGACAGTACAGAAAACTGTTTGGGAGCCCTGTTCTATACACAAACAAGTAGGGAAGCCAAACCCATGAGGAATATGTGCAACAGATTAAAAGGACTAGGCAGGCCTGAAGAGCCAGGGTGATGCATCCACTTCCTTCTTAGGTCAAAGAGCTCTTGAGGGAGAACCCCTCTCCTGACAAACAGCCCCTGCCTTGCTCATGGTCAGAAATGAACAGTTTCTTTACAGATTCAGGCTGTTCTGTGACTGCTATTAAATCAATCTTTCTGTAGGTAAAGCTGAAGAGACACCAGTTCCAGCCACAAGAACAAAGACCTCAAGCTAAGCCCCTGCAAGAACTGGCTTTCCCAGGACAGAACAAACAAAATATCTCCCATTTACTGTTTTACCCTCAACATTAAGAAAGGTCTGTTACCAAGAGACAAAGCAAATGGCTCCCTACAAATGTAACTGGACATCAAACCTGCACAAAGAAGGACAGTGAAGACTGGACACAGCAAGGATGCCTTCTGTTGCACAAGGGTTACACCCGCACTGTGCACTCTTTTCACTAGGTATTTCCAAGCCCCTTCTGCACAAGTAAAGTGACACAAACACTCAGGCTTCCTCTTTCACCCCTGCCGGGCTCCAGCAGCTGCAAAGGAAGGACAGCTGGGTTTTATCTGCAGACCAGGCTTTAATCTGAGCACACAATCTCGGCCTTTCACTCCCCTGCCACAGGCTCTCCCCCCCAGCGATCCCAACCATCTCTGCAGCCGACTGTACAAGGTACCCATTCATCTCAGGGCAATGAGTCACCCACTGGAGTGCAGGATAGCTAAAGGCTGCTCCCAGCACTCCCAAGAGGTTGAAAAGTGGAAAGAAAGGGTTGGAAGGCCTTGACACAATGGCTGGCTCTCTCTGGTGGGACCTAGTTATGCCTTAATGGACCTGACATCATCTTTCTGCCAAGGAAGGGCAGGAGGATGGCAGGATACTGAGAACAGCCAATGGACTGGAAAGCTTATTTATTTTTCCTTGCTCTGTGTAATGCCAGATGCATTCAGGTAGAGCTAAAGTTATGTCACCACAAACTCTCTGCTCGTTGCGCTGGCTTACAGTGGATAGAAACAAACATGTATCCAGCAGACCTTAACAAATCTGAGTCACAAGTAAAACCTTGTGAGGGAGGTTAGTGCATCTACCACCCACGAACCCAACCTGTCTCTGCTGATACACTCCCCCATTATCTCACTCTCATCGCTCCCTCGGGGCCACTTCTAAGTATCAGGCTGATACAGGGGAGCAGCAGCTTTCACTCTGGACACACACAGAGCACAGGGCTGCTCTCTCTGCTCTTCAGCCGTAGCTGCAGGGCTTTCTTAGAGGTCTGCTATGGGAGGAGTAGGCCAGCTCTGGCATGGAACTGTAGGGACATGCCCTGCTTGTTTCCCAAGTCAGAAACGTGTGATCACCAGAAGCCCTCTAGCAAACACATGGCCGGACCTGGGTGGGCTCTAAGCAAAATTTACCCTGGCTCTGGCTCCAAGATGCAGTCAGGGCTATTGGGTGTCTCCTCAAGATCTACAGAGTCCAGACTGCTTCCATTTGGTTTCAAACGTCTGAGTGGAGTACCAAGTGTTGTGTTTCCTCTGAATAACACAAAAAATGGTTCAACCCACCTACAACCCCAATAATGATCTGGATACATCTTTCTACTACCCAAAAAAGAGACAGATAGCAATGATACTCCTAAATCAGCAACCTCACTTCAGTGGGAGGGTTCCAGGCTGAAATGCAGCAGGAACAGAAATCCTGATGCATCTGTGTTCCCTTCTCCCTGTCCAAGGTAGCTGACTAGAAAAGGCAGTGTGAGGGGCAAAGCCTGAAGAAACTCACCTTCTCCCTTTATAAGCAAGGTCTTCTATTTGACAGATCTTTCCCTGGGACTCCTGTTGCATTTTGACTAAAGTATGATATAATAGTGGTCTGTGTCATTGTAAAGAGCTGGGCTGCAGCATCACAGCCAGCCAGGCCACACATCCACTGCCTTGCCTGCTCACGGAGCTAGAGAAACTCCACCCCTGCTGCCCAAGCCTCAGCACAGCACATGGTTAAGGAAGACCGATAAGAAATGACAAAAAAGTAGCCCATTTGTGAGTGATGAGCAATGAAATACTATGAAAAGCCTTGAAGTGGGCCCATAAAACTCATAGTTACATACAAGGCAGCAAAAAAATTCACAGCTTCTCAACTCTTGAAGAGAAAAGCAAACTAAAAACCAGATATGCATTTTACAAACAGCACCCAAAGCCGTCAGTAATTGATTTTTAAAAGCACCAAAGCATCACTAGGGAGAGCAGAGACTGCTGCTTATACTGCTCACTCCCATATTTACATGGGTCTCTTGTACAGAGAGAAAGTGGGACTGGCTGGCACAGCCCCTGGGGTGACTGTGAAGCTGTCAGGATCACTGTCTGAGCTCAGAGCTGGCAGAGGCCTCCAGCCAGGCTCACCCAGCCCTGGCAAGCACAGCCCTGTCTCCGATTACTCAGGCCAACCAAAGCAGAGAACAAGCAAGAAGAGACAATAGGCCTGTCACAACCAACCACTCCAAAAGGACACTGGTGTAAGGAGACAGAGTGACCTTTTGTTCCCTAGAGACAATTATTAGTTTTCTATGGCAGAGTAACAAAGAAAACCCCACTGGATTTTCATACGTAGCTTCTGGCTGAGGGAAAAAGACAAAGGGAGATCTCTTTGGCATGGACAGTCAGGGAAGCAAGGCTAAAACCAACTGCTACAGACCAGGAGCCTACTGAACAAGCAGCAGCAATGCACTTGCTGTGTCTCCCTCTATATTTTATTCTCCCTCCCTGGCCCTACTCTGCCTCTCACAGGGATTATCAGTTCTTCACAGCAGTGAAGCATCAGGCTTGCTCACAACTCCTATTTCTGCTCCTCTGTCCAAACTAAAGAGGAGGAATGAGGTCAGTCAGGTGAACGAGGATTTGCAAAGGGAGGAGCTGGCAGCTGAAGTATCTTTTTCTGTACCTGTAAAAGCCAAAAGCCACTGATTGTTATTTCAGTCACTGCACTCACCACTGCAGCCCAGACACTAAAACAGACTGCTGCCACACTCCAGACTGAAAGGGAGATTCGAGAGGGAGTGAGCAAAATAGAAACCTCAGGGCTGGTAGAAAACTTCAGTGTAGGTGGGTGAGCAGGGAGCTCAGGAAGTAACACAGAGAAAGGTGTAAAAGCAGCAGCAGATTATCAGAACAGAACAGCTCTTTTTTGTGGAAGCAAGACTAAAGGAATTTTTTTGCAACTGAAAAAATGTTGGAAATGTTATGATCTTTGACAACGAAGTGAAAAAGTGTGTTAATCTGGCTTGAACCTAATGTCATTAAAAGCTAGTTTTGTTACAGGTGTCTCATATTTTCCTCCCTCTTCCCATTTTCCAAAACAGAATATAGAATGGGCAAGGAAGAAGAGACAAAAGCCACAAGATTTTGTTTTGAATAGTTTCAAGTAGATGCTCCTACAGAAAGCATAGGTACTATACTTCTTACTCTTGAACCATGCAGCACATTCTTTGGGTGGATGAAAGGAAATGCTCTGCAGTGAAACCTGTCCCCTGGGACATGGACAGTACTGCTGCCAGGAGCTGGGGGCCTCAGTGGTGTTTGCTCTAGGACAAACAAATAAGGCTGCACACAACACAACTAAGATGTTTCCCTCAAACAAAACAATCAAGCAAAACTCACCACTCTTAGTAAATTCCGCCGCTCTTTGAAGGTGGCACAGCACCCAAGGATGCCAGTGACCATGACCACCACCCCAGCCACCACCAGGATATAAGCAGTAGCAGAGTATGTGCTGGAGGAGAGCAGGCTGATGTAGTCACTCTTCTCTGCCAGGGTCCAGGTGCCCACTGCCATCACGGCCCCGCCAGCCAGCTGGGGAGAGAGAGAAGCAAATGAAGGGTGTCTGAGGCATGAACTTCCTCACCTCCCAGAGCAACTGGACAGGGACAGCAGGATGTGCCACAGCTCCATCAGCTGAGCCAAAGATGGTCTACATTAAAGGATGGACTCACTGGGACTGGAGCAGGTCCCAGTGCAGTGGGAAGGGCTGAGCTTCAAGGCACCCAGTTCAGCACCCCAGGCAGCCTGAGATGGAAGCTGTCTAAACCATCTACCGGTGCACAGCAGTTCATACTCAGACCAGAGTCTTCCCAAGTGTAACCACACTGGGTTTTGGGCAAATAAAACATGTCAAATCTGTATTACCAGCCTGGCTGGCTAAACTCTAACCCTTGTAGCGAATGAAGACAAAGAACCCAACCACACCACTAGCAGTCCCCTTTCTCTTTGTAAGCCTTCAGTTTCCAGAGGGTTTTAGGCAGCTTCTACTAAACTCAGACAGTTTTCTTTGAAGGTCTGACCTAGACACTCCATTGCTCTGTCTCATGCACCAAAGTAAACCACAATCCTTTGGCATCAGTAACTCTTCTAGTGGAAAGCACAACTCTAGGAAGTTCTAGTGTGGACCAGCTGCAAGAAAGTGTGTTATCTAGCTGTCCCAGTTCACTGCCAGCACTCCCTCTTGCCGTTTCAAGAAGAGGAATGGCAAGACAGTAGAGTCTTTAGGCTCCTTGAAAAAGTAAACCAGGTGAAAAAACCAAAGTTTATTTTCAGGCTTGCTGTAATTTTCTACACTTGGTAACATGACCTAGAAACAGCCACATGCTACAGTGTCAAACCATAACTTCTGCAGCCTGGGCAGGGCAAGCCCAAGGGGTGGCATTTCACCCAACAGGACAAAAGCTGTGTCCTAGTGACATCAGCACTTCTTCCCAAAGACTTCATCACGCCCATTTCTGCACCTCTGACACCAAAACTGCAGTGCCATCTCATTGCCTCTGACACCGGCTGAGTTTCCTTACCCAGAAAAAGAAGTTGAAGATGAAGAGCAGGTACTTCAGACAGATGGTCCCACATGTTTCCTTCTTTTCTGTATACTCACGCATCTTTCTGGTTCACCAAGTTCCTAAAAAAAGAAAAGCTTGAGTGAGTCAGTGATCACACCACTCCTCCCACAAGGTCAGCACTACTACTCTCCTCCTGCAAGATCTAACACTTCCAATCTTTTCCTGAAGTAAGACAGTGAACAAGCCATTCAACTGACTTCAGGGACACAGGACAGTGCTTGCTCTGATAAAGAGCTCTCACATCCATTTGGGTGACCTACACACAAGATCTCACACAATCCCAGACCTGTTCTTCAGAAAATCCCAGCCTGGCTCCTTACTACAGCCTGTAGCTGCTGTTCTGAAGGCGGCAACAGAAACCTCAGTCTCAGATATTTATGGAATAATCTGTCTTCAAAGAATATTATTTTCTCACTGGCATTAGTTACAACTGCCTTAAATAGATCCTTCTCTAAGTTTGGGCTATTTTTAATCTTTACAACTGGAACTGGGAACATACTTGTTATATGTTCAGATGTCCTATCTTTTTTGAACCCCAGCAGTCTGTTGGAGTAATTAATTCTCTTCTTCACTGCTTACTTTTCATGGCCCTTCTCACTGGCTAGTTGTCCCCCAGGGCACTAAAGAGACTCTCCTAGCTACTAAGAGGAAGAAATACAAGCATTGGCTTCAGATGATCTGACAGCATAAAATGTCCCTGCAGATATGTAAGGAAGGGGAGTTTGTTGTGAGTCAGTCCCAGTGCAGTGTTACAGATCTGCTACAACCTGGGGAAGGTTCCCCAGAAGAAGGTCTGCAGCAAGCACAGCTCCATGTCATTCCATTGTTGTTCAGACCTCAAAGTCTGAAACTTTAAAAAAAAATATTCTCATCACTGCCTGACCAGGCAGACAGGACAAAGGCACTGCCCAGAGTATCACTGCCAGCATCACCTCCGTGAGGCAGGATGCAGAAGTGCAACCAAATCCTCACCACTTGCATTCAATTAAAAAATCATCCATTTCCTCCCCCACAAGCCAGCAAGGAATGATGCAAGCATTGTGGACTCATGTCAGAGTGCAACGTTTTCCTAAACCAGCAATTTCCCTGGAAGCAGGCAGGCAAACAACCTCTGCATTTTCCCACAGCCACGGAGTTCGTGCTTAGTTAAATTAGAAAACTTCTTTGCACAAGTGATGCAAGCTCCCTCCAGGGACCCACTGCAGCTGCACCCAGCCATGCAGTACAGACACTCATCTACCTTGGCAAAACACCTGACAGCAAAGGAAGTTGAGAAACAGGTACACGCAGCCAGGCTGCACATCAGGTGACCATCAGCATTATCTTTGTCACCACACTTCTAATGTCTGGCTTTAGAGCTACATTCTGAACCAAGGCTGGGAACAGCAGCTGCCCATTCTGCAGCATAACTGTATTTTATTTGCAGGAAACTATTTCCTTGTGCTGCGTGCCAGCCCACTCAAAAGCCCCAGCCAGGCCTGTGCTTTAGAAACTAACAAATGAAGCTAACAAGGAAAGCAAGAGTGTGAACATGCCAACAGTCCCACCCATGCCTATCCCCGTCACCATTTCACAAGAAAACATTTTTCCCCAGAATAACATCTGGCAACAGCAGTTGGCAGCAGAATGCTGCTTCACTGGCAAAGGGAGCAGCTCTGAGATGGTGGCACAGATCAAGGAGAACAACTCTTCAGAGTTATCTTCAGAAGAGATCAGAACCTCCAGCAATGCTCAGATTAATTACCACATTGCAGCACAAAAGGGCCCCAGGCTTTGGGAAGGAATGGATGCTGCTGGTACTGCATGCACTGACCAGGCTTGCAAGTTCTCCCTGAGAAGACGCCCCAAGAACACAACACTCATGGAAGGTGACAGATTTACAGCTCCCAGAGGCTTCATTTAGCCACAGAACAAGAACGGCAGCAGCAGGGCAGCCACGCATGCCCACACAACTCATAGCAGGTATCTCAGCCCAGACCTGAGAGATGCCTTCCAGTAAAAGGTCTTCTGCCCACCCCTTCTAACATCAGGGCTGTATGCCGAGGAACATGCACTGCAGGTTTGCAGAGACTGACCAGGGGATGATAACAATGCTTTCTGTCCTTAGGCTCCTTGGCCCAGTTTCCCTCTTGCTCCCAAGGATTTTAGGAACCTTCTTTCCTTCCTTCCCCCACTTGTCGCCATAGAGCAGGTGCTGGGCCCTAGCAAGGGATACTAACTTGTCCCTCCTGATCCAACAGCTCAGAAATCCCAGTCACAGCTCCATCCTGTCCTGGGCAAAGACTGGGCAGATGCACAGCTGAGACTGCACCTGCATCAGATGACAGACGGTCTGAAATCCCCCTCAAGACTGCAGGTCCTGCTCCACCCAGCGCTGGGTACAGGCCTGTCAGGCAGCCTGGCTTCGCTGCTGCCAGGAGAGGATATGCCTGTTTCCAGAAAGCTGGCAGGGAACAGCTGCAGGTTTATAAAGCAGGGTGAATCACCAGGGATGGCAGACCATGAATCAGAAAGCAATCAGGGCTGTCTCCTGCTTGATCTATCCTTCCCAGCCAGGAGCAGAGCTGATGGCACTGGCTGCCTCTGCATGCTTAATGACTCACCCAGCCAACTATTCAGGGAAAGGCAGCTCTCTAGACCCTCTTTTTGGAAGTTGTGCTTGTGCTCCTTGCCTCACACAGGGAGATCTGCTGCCCCCCATCACCTGCAAAGACAGGGTCAGGCTTCAGGGAGCTATCCTGGTCTTCAGGGAAAGCAAGTGAGGGCAGGAGACTACAGTGAAATGCTTTTGCCAAGGAGCCCCAGCACTGGGAGCCACAATCTGCTTCCCAGGCTTAGGGCCACCTCATGGTCCCAAAAAGCAGAGGTGTTGATCAGTGTCACAGCACCAGGATGAATATGGGGGGCCTCATCCTGAATTCACTGACAAAACCAGGGTCTCTTGCCTTCAGTCACCCTTATAACAAACCCTCAGAACTGATATGAATCACTCTTGAAACTGGACAAGAAGCAGCAACAGTACTTAACACACATAATTCTGTTCTATTTTAAACACTGAGGCAAAGACCTGTTCTGAATCATTATCAGTAATTACAAATGAGCTCTCTGATGAACAGGAAATGGCAAGCTCTGCCACAGGGGTGTATTTACAAATACACAAAAACATATTAATGAAACATGAGCTTCATAATGTGAAGTATTTTGCTGACTGAAAAAGTGGTTAGAAGAGTAAAAGTACTTCCGTAATGAAGTTCACTTGGTCCAGCCCAACAGGCAGCAGCTTCATCAGCAAGTTAAATTTCAGCAAGCAATCACGGAATACAGGCTGTGAAATTCAGTCACACAATGGAAAGAAGCATTTTTACGGAATTCACAAGAATCAACAAAGGGTTCCTACTATGCCCACACACACTGCAATAGAAGTGACAGAGAAAAATAATTCTCTAGGGAAAACAAAATGCTTTAAGCTGAGAGGAAAACACAAGTGACAGAACCTGTAGATAAAAGGAAGGGGTAACAGTTCAAAGATTAATTCAAAAAACTGGGAGGTGAACAGCTTGAGTCCAGCTTTCCACTCTGACACAGACTATGTGCACGGACTTGGGCAAGTCCCTCAGTCTGACCCTTGCCTCTGCTCTTCCTCTCCAGGGCAAGACCCTCGTCTTTCTCTAAACCCAGTGATTTTATGAGGATCTGCACCGAGAAGCCCTGCTGATGGAGGAATGCCAGCTGAGAGGCGTGACAGGCTCCAGGTGACTGGCAAATTGGCAAAAGCCCGACAGCAACACAATTTCACAGACTCAAAAGTGCTTTTGCCAGCAAAGACTACTTCAGCCAGTGAACTGGAACAACCTCTTCGTGATTAGTAAAATACATACTTATAATGACAGGACTGCCTGGTAAAGCAATTTTGGCAATAATCTATGAGGCTTGCTGGTTCAAATGCATCAGAGATTGAGATGCTAATAATAAAGTACAAGAACAGTGAATAACAGTGGAATAACACTGAAGCAAGGAGGAACCTATGCAAACATCTCAAAAAGATAAAGATAAAGAGTGAGCTCATCCTGCCCTATGTGACTGCAAGCCACAACCTCCTAGGAGGGTAAGAATATACAGTGCATGACTGCCAGGCAAGGCTGGGATCCCTTCAGAAATGAAACCATCCCATGGTCTGATTTTCTTGGGCTGTCATCCGACTGCTACTGAACCCTTAGGACCAACTGGACCACAAGAACTCACCAGAAGCGGAGCAGTATGGCTCCAGTTCTGGGTGCTGAGCATCTGGGAACACAAGCACTGCACAAACAGCTGTGAAACCTTGCTCTGGGTGCTCCACATCACACCACTGTATTTTTCTTTGCAGACCCAAAGGCACACATGGGCGTGCACACATAGGCATGCACACACAGCCCAGCTCAGAAAGCATGTGACATGCACACACACACTCCTGCTGGCTAGACATTCATTTAGTCATCCCAGACACTGCTTGGTACATTTGCCTCAACTTGCACAGTAACAGCACTTAATTAAACGGCAAAGAAAGCCAGGCCTGCAGGCTTTTTCTGCACAACCTGCCCTAAAGCAGCATCTGACAGATGGGGAAGAAACGATGCCAAGGCAAATGAAATAGCTCCTAGGCCAGTAAAAGCATCATTATTTAAAAGTATTGATTTTTGAGTGACAGCAAGCAAATTGGTATCCAACACATCAGCGACAACTATTTCACAGATAACTTGTATGCCACAACTTAGATAACTTCTAACATCTTTGCCAAAGCACACAAGAAATACTTGCTGCAGGAAATCCCACTGCACCTAAGCTGCAACAAAAGTAGTCCCCTGATGCAAGCACTTGGCACACTGCTGGCCTGGAGGGAAATGTTCTACTGAGGACTATCTGAGCTGGGCCAGATAACCCTGGCAGCCATTAGCAAACAAAGCAGAAGTCCTCCCCTTGGTATGTGCAGTGCAGGTGTGGGCCAATAACTTTAATCTTCAGCAAACTCACTGACATTCTCCAGCAAGGCTGAACTCCAACCTCTGAAAGCATGACCTATCCTGAGTTCCTTCTCTGTAAGATGAAAACATTACCACTGACACTTTACCTACCCCACAGAACATCCTCAAAAAGGGCCTCCAGCTGCTTATCACCTGCCAGAAAGCAGCTAAAAGTAATTTAAGCAAAGCCTTCCCAGGAGAGGAATTCTAAAGCTTGCAGGTGAAGAGCTCAAATTCACACCATGTGCCATTATTCACCCCAAACTGATAGCCAACATGGATCAGAAGTCTTGACACTGACCTTTCACCACCAAAGCAGCTCACAGCACCAGTACAAACGCTCAGTCCTCTTCAAAGGCTTTTCTCCACCCCCTCTCTTCTTGCCGGCTTTAGTCTGCTGCTGGATTTAGGAAAGCAGAAAGCTGAAGGAAAAAAGAAGAGAGATGCAGAGAATCACAAACTGTATCAACGACTGTTCTGAAATCAATATATGATTATATGCTTTGCCATCAAGGACTTTAAATAGAGAGCACATGATTTCAGAATACACTTTGTGAATGCATTTGATTAAACTGCAAAGCGTGCATTGGATAACAGGGAAGAGCCAAACTGCAGCAGTGGGGAGCATGAACATCTTCTGCTGGTAGAAAGCTGTCAGAACAGGTTTGTATTTACTGCTGCATCCTGTAAATGCTGCTATCAATCCTGTCAAGGCTGTGTACACAAAATGACAGCTCATTCTGGTGCAAAAGGCCTGAAAGCAACTCCATGAGAAAGCTGAGGAAGATCCTTCCGTGCAGTGCGAAGCCCTAGCTGGTGTTAGTGCCTTGAAGTGATCAAGTTTTCAACCTGGTCATGGGCAACCCCACCCTCTCTCCTTCCTCAGCTCCCCCTTCTGAACAGCCTGTAGCCACTGACAGAATAACAAGTCTTCCTCCTTAGCCTGTTTGGATGCTGAATTAATGATCCTTTGATCTACACCATGACACTAACTTACTTCACAGCCTAAGGCTTAAGCTCCTATCTACTGCCCATACAGAGATATGGAAGCAGTATTACTTCCTGACTTGCCTGGGTGGGATAATGGAGCATTTGAAAACCACCTGGGAAGAGAAAAAAGGTACTTTTTATTAGCAGATCAAATTTAACAATTCCTAGCAATTTTAACTTCCTATTATGTTCAAGCAGGGCTTGCTGCAGGCCTTTACCCAGCACAGTATGGAAGACACACCTTCACTTATAACCAGTCTGGATTACCCCTGCTTCCAATTCCCTATGAAAAATGATGCCAACAAGAGCCAGAAACTTGTTGATTCACATTACTACACAGCCCCTAGACCACAAAAACATCTCTTCAGAGAAACAAGTGAAAATTCCGGGACTTGAGCCACTGGGAAGCAGGCCAAACAAAGTTCTTGGGTTCATTAATTAAAGATCATGTAAGGGAACTTTCTGGGGAACTAGGGAGAAGAGGGAAGGCACAGTCACCTATATGGCAAGCAATAGTTCTGAAGCATCCTCCTGAGGCTGGGCCCAAACTCTCCAAGATCAGTCCTAGTGCCCTGCCCTTTATTCATCTGCTTCATGCAGCTCCCACGCTCCTGGCTTTTCAGAAGGGAAACCTGACCCAGGACACAAAGCTCAATGCTTTGCTTTCCATCTCAGCATGTTGGAACGTGCCGCAAAGTCAAAGTACTCGAGCCTAGGGCTGGGAAGAATGCAAAACCCAAGTCAGCCATCCACTGGGGAGGCAAAGCTCCTTCAAAGGAATTGTCATTTAAACTTGGGGTGGGGGCAGGCACACAGAACAGATTTTGGTCAAAATGCCTCCTCCCCGACATCTTTTGCAGACCCTGCCTGACCCCACCTCTTGACTAGGAGAGCACTTTTCCAAAGAACTGAGAGAGGGTAAGTAAGTTCCCATTCTGGGAGTCTGGGAGGGTGTCATATCAACACTCTGTGTCTAGACAACATCTCCACGGGCAAACCACAGCCCTGCTGTCACCCCTCAGGATGCTTGCCAAATCCCTCCTTTCTTCTGCCCTGGCTCAAGCTGCTGTGTTTTGAATGGACCCTCGAAGAGAGATGTAGCCCCCTAACTCCTGCTAATTTTGATGAGAGCCAGGTATCCAGAGAGGAACTGCAGGCCTAATACACCTGAGGGGTCTCCTGCTCTTTGAGACAAGAGCTGTCTCTCCAGAGAAGAGCACTCAGCCCTTTCACTCATATTTTCAAGACTGTTTACTCCCCAGGGGAGGGCTTACTGAAGCATAAATAACAATAAGCATAAATTTCAAACTCAGCAAGGATTTACATGTTCAGCACCACCCACATCCTGCAAATTAAGTGTTTTATGAGGGGTTTAGCCAAACTGGGTGAGGCAATGCCTGGCTGCAGGATCCTTGAGGATAACAAGGACCTTGGCACAAAACCAATTTTACAACCATTAAGAAAAGAAAGCATAAGAGAGAAAGATAAGAGTGACTGAGCGTGCCTGGGACTCTGTGTCTGTACTCTAGCACTGTTCCACTACAAAGCAAACAAAAAACCCTTCCCCAACAAAACATACACAGTCAGCCACAACCTGAGAGCAGAAAGCCCACGTCTCCTGCTCCCAGAAGTAGATAAGCAGGGAAGCAAGCAGCCCCTCCAAGTCCCCATCGGGAGCTGGAAGGCATGCCAGGGATCGGCACCCACTGTGCAACCAAGGGAAACTCCTTCTGCGTCAAACAACATCCTCTTGTATTCCATAAGGCCTCCTTTATCCTGAAGGATCCCAAAGCACTTTACGCTATTTATACACAGGAACCACTTCACTAGTCATTGAACTGAGGAGAGGAACAATAACCCTCTCTTTTCTCTCTCTGGAAGCACCAGGAATCAGTGCCTGGCTGTGTCTGCGGAGAGCTCATAGCAATGAGGGTTTGACACAACAAGGAGCAATAGTTCAGATAGGTCAGGGTCAGCCAACAGACAAGACAAACTCTTCACTGCAGCCTACTATTGGTATTTTAAATTCTATTTTCCCAACTCTGCTCAGGGGCGTTGTGGGGTTCTTTTTGTTTGGGGTTTTTTTTTTTCCTTTTTTTTTTATTTAAGCAGGGCTTTGTCTGCGCTGGAGAATTTACCAGTAGCATTAAACCACATCTCTAAACAAAACATTTTGTGCCAGATCAGCATTCTGCCTGATCCCTTCCTATTCATTATCTTCCTATTCATCACATTCATTTTCAGCCCAGCTCTCAGAAGCGAAGCCACTGGGTTCTCAGTGTTTTCAGAGAGTGCTCACAAAACCTCCCTGCCCTGTAGCCACACCAGTACTAGGACCAAGTCAACAAGCACTAAAAGTCCTGGGAAGATAGGAATCCTCCTAGCCTCCACAAAGCCTATTCAGGCAATTCTGTACACAAATTCAAAGTGCTCTCCAAATAATGCAGCAGTCACAATCATTTTTTCACTCTCTACAAAGAGCTGGGTTTTTACACAGTGGTTTGAGCTGAGGGCAAAGACTAACCAAAGAACACGTGCTGCATTGTAGCTGCTACACAGCCACTCAAAATTTGGCTGCAGTCTCAGTGCAGTTTTGTTCCCTACAAATCTCTGCATTGAAAAGGTGCTCAGCTAAAAGCCAGTAGATTTTCTACCCTCCCCACAGTATCAGGTGCACATCCCATGGCAGGCCGTCATCTTCACTGCACCAAACTCACAAACAAATCATGGGAGTTTAAATCCCACTGTCAGAAACATATGCAGCAGTTTTTGGAAGAGAAGGTAGGTGACTGGTGTATCACCACAAGGTACATTTCTAGCCTCTCAATCACACAGTGTTCTATAATCTCACTGCCTAAAAGATCCTCTGCCTCCTCAAAGCACCCCAATAAAGAAAAAAGGGAGCAGGTTATAATAGGAGCACAGAGGGATTAAGTGCCTCTCCCAGAAGAGAGAACAGGTGAATTTCCCCTCCTCAACATCTAACTTCCAGCAGCCAAGCTGTCCTGTCTTCTGGAAGACCAATGCAGAACACAAAGCTATAAAACACAAAGTTTTCAAGTTACTTGTTAGCACTGCCTCGCCTGTGCCCAAGACACCTGACTGCAAACGGCACAAAGCAAGAGGTGCATAAAAACCCACGCCAGCTTTAGCTTTTGTAAAAAACTTGTTTTCTTTTGAGTGGGTTGCTCCTGTTCTCCACTTTCTGTGGTGCACACAAGCACAGCAAAAGTCTCTGGAGTCATCCCACACATCCTCCCCAGGCAGCCTGCCTCAATTTGAACTCCACTAAGATCATATTTTAAAAGCAGCTGACAAAAGGATTTGGCAGTGGAAACCAAGGTTAGGGTTTTTACTGCTTCAGACCTGTTGCTGATTAGCTCAGGACTGGTGCCAGCCACGCCAGAGAAAGCGGAGCAGGTACCTGCAGTACCAGGAGTGGGGTGATGCACTTGGCAGTGCCCAGGCACACCAACAGAAAAGGGAACATCATGCAGACACAGAATGGGGCAACAGCAGCTCTCACCTCATCATGGCAGCCACAGATGCCAGTGACAGCTTCAGGAGCCTCCCTTTCTACCCAGAACATCCTCATGTGGGAACACTCACACCTGGAAATACCCACTTTGCTAAGAGCAGTGCCAGGAATGGCCAAGAAATCTCTTCTGACCATCAGTCCACATCTGTCCCTGGTATCCTTGTCTCCGGAGTGTTCTGAAGCGGTCACTGAACGATTTGAGGAGTTGTATTCCTCTCCACAGCTAAAATCACTTTATTAGAGTCAGATCAAATATCAAGCACAGTCAAGGGCAATTAAATGACATTTCATTTTCCAGAGCTGTAAGTCGAAGTTCACAGGAGCTGTCTCTCTCCTGTTGCTATAGGAGCAGCGCTGGAAACAATGCTCAATCCACGCTGCATAAGGCAGCCTTGAAAAGGATCGTTCTTCCAGTAAAATTAAACAACTCCCGGCCAAAAATAAAACATTCCTCCCGCTTCCGCCTAGCCCTTGTGTAGCACGTTTTAATGACTCCACCAAAACCATTTACACAGCTGTTTTTGGAGCAGCCCGCAGACTTGACAGGGAGGCACCAGCATGTGAATAAACAACCACAGCAAGGGCTGCCTCCAGGCAATTACTGGCTGGCCCTTCCCCAAGGCTGGCGGCAGGGGACAAGATGCAAAGGAGTCTCTGGCTCCCGAGCACACACCACTAAGCTCCAAAGAAATCCCCCAGCCCCATGCCAACAACCACTTCCCCGGAACACCTTGCTCTGCCGGTTGCACGGGGAGCTGGGCTTGCTCCAGCTTCAAAAGCAAAGGGACGGGCAAAGGGCAGCTCTCCATGAGGGGTACAGAGCCATAATCAGCACAGCAACTTTGGCAAGGCTGTGTCAGGGTATGTCCTCGTTTTGGCTGGGACAGAGTCAGTGTTCTCCTTAGTAGCTGGTACAGTGCCGTGGTTTGGATTTAGCATGGGAACAATGTTGGTAACAAACATGTTTTGGTTGTTGCTAAGTGGTGCTTGCTCTAGATCAAGGACGTGTCGGTTTCCCACGCTCTGCCAGTGAGGAGGTGCACAAGAAGGGAAGGAACATGGCCAGGATAGCTGATCCAAACTGGCCAGAGGGATGTTCCATACCACAGAATGTCAGGCTCAGGATATAAACTGGGGGAAGTTGGCCTGGAGCCGCCAATCACCGCTGGGGGACAAGCTGTGAAGTTGTGTTTGGCATCATTTGTGTTTCTTGAGGTTTATTCCTCTCTTGCTCTCCTTTTCATTGCTATTTCTGTTATTATTAAACTTGTTATTACTATTATTTTATTTTACATTGTTTCAATTGATAAACAGCTCTTACCTCAATCCATAACTTATATTATTTTATTGATTCTCCTCCCCATCCCACATGGGCAGGGTGATGAGGGAGGGGGGCTGCATGGTACATAATTGCTGGCTGGGGTTAAACCGTGACAGTGTATCATCCACTGCATTTAGAGCTGGCAAGGAAAAGGACCTCGAAACGGGTTCCTCTAACAGGTGCCAGCACAAAACAGTTGGACTTCAATTGAAACAGGAAAATCCTGCAGGAGATTTCTCCACCAACCCACCCTCCTGTTACCTCAGCACTCTGTGAAGAAGCTTCAATAAAGGAAAGCCTAAAATTACTTTGAAACCTAATCCTCCCCGAAACCACGCTCCCCCCCCAACCTTGGAGGTCAATTTTCAAGTCAAGAGGAACCATTATCATCTCATCTGATCTCCTGTTATTTTAAAGGTTAAAATTTAAAGGCTAGAAGTAGTCCACTCTACATTCTGCAGTAGCACATTCTACCCTGCATTAACCCTCAAATACAGAGAAGGCTCAAGAACACTTCAGGAGATGGGAGAAATTCCATATTTTGTTCCCTCAGGAGCCTCTAAAAACATAACTGGCACATCCCCAGCATTCAGACTTCTTTGAGCTCAGCAGAAAGCAGCAGAGCACTGTGCTCTCAGTCGCTGGGCAGACTCATTATCCATCTTTCAATTCATCCAATGCCATTAGTGAGCAGGAGGGGAAAAGCAATCCATAGCATGGCTCACTTGTAAGTTAAGACTCAGGAAATCCTTAAATATTAAAAGTAAAACATAGCCAAGAGAAAATCCAGGAACATCACAGTGAAAAGTTGCTGAAGAAACCTAGTAACTACCTTCAGTACTAAATGCCCACTGTGAAAATGAGGTTCCTCCTGGATATAAAGGGATAGAGGAATCCAGAAACAAAATTTATCTCTTGCTTTTGAAGAATTTAGAAAAAAAAAATCTAAAATTCATGCTGGAAGTAACCAGGTTGATTCTGGCACAGAAAATAATCCTCCTATTACTCACCTCAGCCAAAGGGGGGTTCTAGCTCTGACTGCCCAGGGCAGGATAATGCAAGGAGAGGGGACCAGAGCTGGCCACACATGGGTATCAGTGTCAAAAATTGTGAGGATACTGCTGTGGATCAGCAGTGCATAGTGCCCTCGTACACAGGGAAATCAGCTTCCCACTTACACACCTGTAAATGCAATGTTGATAAGAATTACATTGATATAACTACAATGATTGATTTTGGATACTCTCACTGCTCTCATCTAAGCTGGCTTCCCCCCTCCCTTCTTTTTTTCTTAAAAGATTGTTCAAATTCCTGATGAAGTAGCAAACAATAAAACCCTTTTTTCCACCAGGAGCTTCTCTTTTGCATGGAGACGGTTGCAGCCGAAGTAAAGTTCATGACACCAGTGAAAGCAGAGGTTTCCCTCTGCAACGATCTGCTGCTCCCTCCTCCCAGGCTTCTTGCAGCACACCTGTGAGTCAGGATCCACACTTCCCCAGTGCCTGAGGGCACACAGCCCAGTGAAGCCAGCAACCAGGATTTTGTCCTGGTCTAAGCACAGTAGTTTAAATTCCCTTTTTTTTCCTGTCTCAGACAGACAGCACACACCAGAGGTAAGCTCTGGGGAGTGCACAATGGACAGAGCAAGCTTTTGTTAGGCTCTCCAGAGCCCATCTCTGGGCTCAGCACAGCCTCATTCCCCACTCGTGAGCTCAGCCTCATTCCCCACCCGTGAGCTCAGCCGGACACTTGCACCCTTTCCCTGCTCAGGAGGAAAAAACCCAGACAGCTGGGACCCAAAGGTGCAGGAACCAGCCTGACAGCTCTTCCTCCCCAAATATAGAATAAGGTCCTCCCCATAACAAGAAATCTGTCCTTCTAAAAACCCTCCAAGTGGGCAAGGTACATTGGAGACCTCACCACATGTCTCCTCACCTCCGGCAGACCTCTCGCCTTAGCCAAGCCTCTCAGCAAAGATGGAAGAGGCTATTCCACACGGCAAGGGGAACCTGCAACCAACCACAGCTCAATTCCTCAGCAAATGGTACTTCCACACAGGACTGGACTCACCCTTTCTATGCTTCAACAGCCAAAACCACAAGCACAAAGCCCAACACTTTCCCATAGGCACGCTTCTTGCACACAGCACTTGACCCACACACGCAAGACTCTTTCCTGCTCCCAGGTGTCCTCGTGCCTGGCTGCTACACTCACTGTACACCCCTGGGATAGCACACACAGCTCCCCACCACCTCCCTGGGAGCTCTGCATGCAGCTTACAGTGACCATGGAGAAAAAGAGCCAACCATCTCTGTTCCCAGGGCAGTGTGGGATATGAATTCCTCCCTTCTGGATTCCACCAAAGCTAAGAAGAAATACTGACATTCACAAGCCATGACTCACGCCTGTCAGGCACTACAGAAGTCCTGCTCACAGGCTGGCATGCCAGAAATGTCAGCATGGCTGGTATCTGCCAGTTGGCTCTGACAGCAGATAAATTTGACCAAAACCATCCTTCCCCCTTATTTTCTTTATTGTTGCAGTGCAGTGGACACTGAGGATCAGAGTACTCCATAAAACCACACAGGCATTGTGGCTGCTACTCTGGCAGATAACAGGTCAGCGATGCACTCCAGACAAAACAGAAACCTCTCCCACAGTAATTCCTACCTGCCACAGTAATTCCCACCTCAAGCCACTCTTGGTCCCACTTTTAACTGAATTTCATTAGTGAAGGAGCCAATGAATCCATTTTCATCCTCCAGCTATGCTGGTAAGTCATACACTTGTCCTGAAAGAGCTGCCAAGGACTCCTTTCAGTCTGTGCTGAGCTGATTGCACTCCTGCCCGAGATGCACCTACCAAACCGTACAGCACTCTTCTGGCTGGGACTGGAGAGTCATAACCACCCGACCAGCAAGACCCGAATGCAGCCCAGACTCCAAAACACACCTCTTATTCTGCCATGCAATGCCAATAGTGAAAAACCGTAATAATCTGCTTGATCCTTCTCCTGTCCACTTCTTCCCCATAGGAGCAGAAGTGTTCCAGGGTGAGGTATCAGACACGTTTTCACCTTGTCCATTTGGAGAGCACAGCAGATCTTTCTCCCACAGCATCTCCAAAAGGTGTTTCTTCCTTTAAACCTGTCCCTCTCCTACAGTGGCAAAGACATCTGGGAAACATGCTGCAAATTTCAGCCCAACTCCACTGTTTCTTAGGAGCATCTGTCTTCCACATCACAGCTACAAGGACAAGTTTCACCAAAGCACAGACACTTACCCTTACAACTCTTCCCACTGCCCCAGCTCCCCACTGCTGCTTTCCTTCTTATAAAAAAACCTGGGATGAACAAGTGAACTTTGCTCCTTTTGTATTCAGATCTGGCACCAGCCACAGATCAGAAACAATGGTCAATGCCAAACATTTTATGTCACCGACTTCCGCCTCGGCTTTTCTTTATGAAGCCTCATTACCGCCGCCAGGAACAACCTGTGGGTCTGAGCAACATCCTCTCTGCATCTCCCACACGGCTCATTTCCACCTCTCTTAAGAGGTCATGCCACACCCCACATGCTCCACACTCAGTCTCTGGGGTGCACTCAGCAGGGAGGAGAGGCGGCTCCAGGGCAGCCTGCAGGGATGCAGGCAATGCAATGTTAATCAAGAGTTGCACAGTGGGTATTTGCTTGGCTGCACCCTGCAGACAGTGCCTGTGGGTCAGCACCCAAATGAATTTAAACAGCTGCCAAGGACCCTCCCTCAACTGTTGCAGAACATAATTCCCAATGTCCTTCCTTACCCCATTAAACCAGTATCCTGCCTCCAATAATGTCCACCACTACTGGCATCAAAACCATGCATGAAATACACACACACATACATATATATACATATAACTCCATGAAAAGCCCAGTTGGCATGTCATGGCATCAATTCACGCTTGCATCCTTCTAAGGAGCTGGATACACTTTCAGTCCCGTGTGGAGCTTATTGCACCCCTGACCTACAGACCAAGCAGTTTTCCAGCTTGGACTGCAGTCATAACCACCTGACCAGCACAGGAAACTCAGGCTAGAAACATGGACCAAGCTGGTCAAACTCAAATGCCCAGACCCCAAAACACACCTCTTACTCAGCCATGCAATTCCAGGAGTGCAAAATAATCATCACCCTCCTGCTCATTTTGCCAAGAATTTTATTACTGTCAGCAGCCAGGACACAGGACTTAATAGGACTCCCTGAATCCATTCCCCAGGATCCCAGGCTGTTGAGATCACAAGCAGAGGAGTCTGGCAGGCAGGATGCAGGAGCACCGAAGAGAGATGCCCATCAGCAGTGCTGCTATTACAGGGCAGATCCTTGCCAAGAGGGCCTGGCAGACAACAATTTCTGTGCTGTGGGGAGGGATGGAACGAGGCACTCTCCATGGAACTGACAGAACACTTCATCTCCATTCCACATGCCTGCCATTCCTCATTTCTCCCTCCACACCCTGGCTTCAGACACAGGGTAGCCGGGAAAAGCACATTTCTCACAGACTGGGAAGATGGGCACTATCCTGGGGGAAAGCTCTGTCCAAATGCACGTACAAAAAAAGGATGGGAAAATGGGATGATTTTACAGTGACACTGTTCATTTCATTTCAGCTCTGCTGTGGCAAAAGAAAAATCACATTCAGGGTCTGAAAGGCAGGATGAGCGAGTGAGACAGAAGGAGACCTGGTGTTCACCCTTAGGATCTCGAAGGTTTTTAAACGACCAGGGAGACTTAGGCTTGTGTTCCTCCCAGCCAGGGAAGCTGAGATGAGCTGTCATTTCTAGGAGTCCCCCTCCCTCAGGCTTTCCATGACCTCAGCTGTCAGTGCACACCCTCAGGGAGAGCTGGAGATAGCCCAGCATTGAGCTCAGGAGCAGAAAGTAGAGTTGAGGGGTAGAACATCCTCTCAGGAGGCTTAAGGAACAAGGCTGATGAGGCCACTGGGGATAGTAATGGCAAACTGGGACACGAGAAAGCACAGCTACCCTTTTTGTTTTTCAGAGTTTGTCAATTCTTTCTTTCTAAGCTTCTGCCTTAAACAAAAGGCACAAGAAGAACAGAGCGACAGTATGATTGCTTTATAAATGACCAAATTACCTGGAAATGCCAGACAGGATAGTGTGCCACAAACAGGTACACACGGTGACAAAGATGTTACACAAACAAACACGTGCAAATACACATTTTCCTTCCATGCATAACCAAGAGTCCAATGCACTCTTGAGAGCAGAAGCCAAACTACACAGAAGGAACAAGTGAATGTGCCAGTGGGATGACCTGGCTAGAAGGGACATAGCTCTCTAATCAACCCCCTCAGGGCTGTCTCAAGAGCAAGGGAGTTGTTGCCTTCTGTGCATGTCTGAGGAAAACAGCTAGAGTCGTGATACAACTTTTATTTGCTGGGAATGATAGGCCTGCTGGAAAGTTCCTACGGAGAGAGAGAGCCCTTCATCAGCCACTCCCACCTAGCATTTTTGCTTGACAAGGGAATGTAAGCAGCTTTCTTCCACCCCCTTATTGAAGAATCTTTCACACCCAAAGACACAAACTTTTGGAGGCTGCTCTGAAAGTAGCAAATAAAACCCATTTAACATACTTGCCTTGAGTTAAGAGAAAGAAAATGTGTTAAACTCTCACAAAATGTACCACGAGAGGGACTAACCACCTCAGACTCCAGAGTAAAATGAAGTGTTACACATGGGACATTATTTCAAGCACTCAGAAAAGGTGTTTTCTTACTGATTCCTGAAGCCAGCATACAGCAGGGAGTGCCAGGGCTTTCACCAGGCAACTGGGGAAGTCATTCTCCTCCACTGCAGAAGCCGCAGGCCAATGAACACATGCAACAGTTTGGAATAAAACATGCTTTTTGCAGAAATACAGCGTATGGCCAGGAGGAAATACAGGCCAGGAACTCAAGGACATCATCAGCAAACTACAGAGCAAGGATGTGATCTGAGGAGAATTACATGGAGGAGCTCAAAAGCTGCCACCTCCTCCAGCTCGCAGCCCAAGCTTCCAGCAAGGACATCTGACTCAGAAGTGCTGGCACCCCAGAGCAGCTGCAGCAAACCAGAGCCCAGGCCCACCTGTGCAAGCCAGCACTGGGCCCCTGACAGAGACCTGTCACCAGATGTGTCACACAAAGCATAAGTGATGCTACCCCAGCTTTCAACGATCCACAGACTGGGAACTGCCTGTCCTAGGCACACAAAATGCTTCAGAGAATATAAATGCCCTGAAGCTTCTGCACTGAGTTTTCTGGTTACCACGAACTCAGCAGCAGCTCAGCTGAGTCAGGCGCTCTGCTCCCTCCACCACAGGCACTCTGGCAGCAATGACAGTCAGCCAAGAGGACTGGGACAAACCTTTGTCTGACTGGTGGCACGCCAAGAGGCTCTTCAGCCTCCACAATACCAGGTGTTAAGACTATCCATCACACCAAAAGCTTCCCTTGGAACCTTGGCAATGGCCTTCAGGTGGCAAAGGAAATGCATTTTTGCAAAAGGAGCATCTTTCAAAACTGTTAGAACAAAACGGCCTCTGATGGGTGATGCTATTTCAATCAACCCTTGCTCTAGGAGGCACCACATGAACCCTCAGAGAAAGCCATGAAGCGCTGCAGGAGGACAAAGGAAGTGAAGCAGCATAATTTAAGGGACACTACACAGTAGCCTGAAATAAAGACATGTCATTGATAAAATTCACATGGATACTGCAACAAGTTGATTACAACAGCTCTCAGGAAAAGTCAGACTTTAAAAAAAAATTACAGCAGTTTATGTTCTTCATGAGAGGACAAGAAGCAGCTATTTGTAGAGATTCCTCATGGCAAGCAGCACCACGGTGCAGCAATAACCCACTGCCATCAGGCTCCCATTGGATGCAGCTTCCAGAAAATGAAGGGAACAGAACATCGCCGGCACTGCGCGGTAAACAAGGGCTCGCTCTCTCCCTCCTCCGCCTCCAAGGGTCCTACAAGCCCAGCGTAAAGGCCAAGTCTTTATGTGTACAACAGGGAAATTTAACTGCACAAAAGGCAGACGGGGATAATAATCGTTTCACAAAATTTATGGCAACATTCAGAACACCTCTACTAATTCCGCGGGCTGTGCGAAGTTTATGACAGCACTCGCAACAGGTTATAACACTTTTCTAAGAAAAAAACAAAACAAAACAACAAGCATACAAGGGCCAAGCCCCTGCGAAGCTGTGCAATGCCACAGGGCGCTGGAGGGGAAGCAAAGCAGTGCTGCGGTACAGCCGGGGTCGGGCGGCCGCGGCGAGGTCCCCACGGGTGCGGGGTGCCGGCAGGGACGGAGGGAAGGAGGGAGCGCCGGGCCCCACTGCCGCACACGGGGCCCTGCGGCCGCGCTCAGCCCCGCTCTCCGCTGCTGCCGCCCCGGGCCCTTCCCTGGCCCCGCTGCCCCGGGGCCGNTCGGGCGCTCCGCCTCACCGTCAGCCACCGCTCCGCGCCGCCGCACGCCCCGACCTGCCGCCGCGCTGCGCGGGAGGGAGGCGGGCAGGGAGGGACGGCAGGCACCCTCAGGAGGGCGGGAGGGAGGCG
Source organism: Oriolus oriolus (assembly GCA_013400235.1). NCBI lineage: Eukaryota > Metazoa > Chordata > Aves > Passeriformes > Corvidae > Oriolus > Oriolus oriolus. Next base: position 554,257 of record VXBT01006601.1, read on the forward strand.
CGGCCGGCCCGGCCCACCCCAGCCCGGGCCCCCTCCCCCGCGACCCGGCC
>VXBT01006601.1:554411-673249 GCA_013400235.1 Oriolus oriolus
ACTCTGGTGTGGGCGCTTTTTTTTTTTTTTTTTTTTTTTTTTTTTTAAAGGCGTCAGACCTGCTTGTTAAAAGAGTTCTCCATGAAACACCCTGTAAATCAAGATCAAGCCCTGACTGGCACATTGCCTCATCCTCCCATTACCTCACTTGAGCCGCAGCCCACATACTTCTGTGCTAAGCAGCAGCCCTGTGCGGGGGATGCTCCCAGGGAAAGACCCGCGCCCTCTCCACTCCTCGGCTGAGTGGCCTCACATGGTTTTTCAGGGCTGGGATGAAGAGAGGAGATCTGAGTAGGGAAGGGAAAGGCCCGTTTAGAACCTCCTGCTTGCCTTAACCTCTCCCTGTGCCCAGCTCTAAAAATCTCTTCATCCTTCCAGAGGAGTAGGCTCACTTCTCTCTCTCAGCCCATGAGAATCCTGCCTAAGCTTTAGCTCAGAGCTGCTGGAGAACCAAGTGATCAAATAGAGCCTTGGGGGATCAGCTCACACTTAGACACTGACAGATTTGTTACGGAGAACCTGGAAGCCACAAGAGATGCCGGCCCCTCCCAAGGTCCTGGCCCTCCTTGGTGGAGCCCTGGGTAGCCACGGCACTGGGCCGCCGCCCTCTTGCCGTGTCCAGGGATTTCGTGCACAAACAGGAAAGCACGGAACCCTCCCACCCTGGCAGATTTGGGTCACCAAATGGGCATGACCGGGCACAAGTGCTTCCTGTGCTTGGGAGAGCCTGCAGGTAAAGGCGAGATACACCACAGGACCCCCACCTCCCCGTCCTCAGCTTACTGCTGGAGTAATAGATATTTACTGCAGGTACTTGTTTACCTTGGGAAGACTAATGTTACCTGGTCAGGTCTCCTGTTGCCTAGTATTTTCAGAAGTAGCACACAGCTACACTTGCGTTTGCAGCATCGTATGTACATACATAAACACGCCCTGGAGAGGCTGGAGCCGGGTTATTGTAGCCTCGCCAACCGAAATTTCCTTGTGACTCATCAACAGCCAGATAAGTAATGAGCGCCTTCTAACAAAGCTCTGAACTGCAGGGCCGCGGGTCTATGGGCACTGAGCGGGAGATTGCCAAACAGGCCATCTGACAATCTATAATGGGCTGTGAGATACATTATAATTGGAGATGAAGCACTTGGTCAATATATAGATTTATAGTCTAAGCAATCAACAAGTAAAAAGATCATGAAAAGGCACAAACAGAAGAAGGTGACAGAACAGAAAATAATGTGTGAGTGACTGCATGATCCCCATAGCAGGAACTCATTAATTGTGTGTAAATGGAAACTGTCCCTTGGAGTTCAGACTGCTGGAATAAAAAGGTAGTGGAAAACAACATCTCAATCCTTTGCAATTCCTGCATTTTTCCTGTGGAAAAGATTTAAACTTAACACTGTGGCTGAATGCTCTCTTTTCAGCCCTGTTTTGGCTTTTCAAAGAGATGCCGTCAGCCTAATCCTCTTATGCTTACCCTTAGCATATAAACATGAAAGAGACAAGTGAAAGCAAAGCAGAGTGAGGTCCCTTTGCCGGCCTGCAGAGATTTGTGGGACGGTGGCTGCTCATCAGAGCAGCTAGTTTTTTTGCTTTTGCCTGTCAACCTGATTGTGTGCCCAGCTGCACTGTTGCATGTGCCAGGATAAGGCTTCCTAGGCTATAACAAGAGTACTTTCTTGTGATATGATTCCAAAATACCTTACAGATTATGTGCAAAACGTCACTTGTTCGCTAAGAGGCTGGAGCCAATGTGGTGAAGGAATAAGCCCCCAGGCAGTCTTATTTTGCATCCTCCCTCATCTCATGCCCCCTCAGGATATCCCATTATTTGCATTTCTGCTGCAGTTTCCAGCAGTCACTTACAAAGGGTGGCTGCTCCCAGAGCTTCCATTTAGAGGCAGGAGAGATTCTGAGAAAAAAGGGGGATGTAGTAAAATGAAGAAATTTTTTGGAAATTCTGGTCTAGTTTAGGTCTGGTATCAGACTGGTTTAAAAACTAGCAGCATGCCCCTTTAGACTGTGTCTGGGTCTTCCAACAGGACATTTAATTATTGTGCTGAGAGACAACAAAAGATCTTCCAGTAATAAACCCCACCCTGCTGCTTACCATTGTCGAAGCTTAGCCTGCTCAAATTCTGTCTCATTTTGTCAACCTTGAAACAAAAAAACACCCTTTCCTGCTTAAAAAAATATATGTTACAAAGAGCTACTTGTGCTATCAGTTTATAGCAGGGGAAATGAGTAATAATTTGTTTGGTCAAAACTGCGGAGTGATTAGTTCTGTAAGGCATGAACATCCAGCTGGAGCCATGCCAGGGCACAAGGATTAAAAGCAACCAAATTCCTGACTCTAGTGGAAAGGATGCATGGGACATTAATAAAATAAAGGTTTAGTTCTATGAATATAGGTAACAAGGTGAGAACCTGTCCTCTCTGAAAGCACTACACCCCCAGACACTGGGGAAGTGTCTCCCCTTTTTCTCCTCCATGCTCTGACTTCTCTGAGCAGCTGGACTCTGGCTGCTTGAAAGAGGTGAAAAAAGACTGGAGATTAATTTCTCCTGTGCTGCCTCCAAGACACAGGTTCTTGGTCAACTCTCTCCCAACTTGTAAGACCCCTGTGTACCAGCATGGGGGACAGGCCACTTCCTGAGCAGTGAGAAGGGAAGGTCACACTACAATCGGTGACTGAAGATGAGAGGCTGAATCTCCTGCAGCACCTGAAAAAAAATCTCTCAACACAACCACTTATAAGACAGCATTTCTTTATTGCCTGTACTGTTTGCACACTAAGAAAACATACTTAGGGTTGTACATTAAAGGAACCTGATGGTTCTTGCCATTGCAGTATGACAGCACTGATAAAGGTAATACACAAAACTGGCCCATAGTTGCGTGTCAGCTGTAGTTCACGCCTTTGTCTCGGGTGTGCTGTGTACAGAGCGTGGGACGCACATGTTCAGAACACCTTAGCATGCATTTCCCTTCCCAAACATCACTTCTTGGAAACACAAGCAGTTCCCCTGGCAGCACTGTTGGCCTTACTCCAGGTTCCACACCAGCCACCCTGGTTCCTTCTGGGCTTCTTGTAGCTTTCTGATTCCCAGTCTCTGGAAGGCGTTCGTGCAGTTAAACAATGTGAGCCACAGCCAGCCAACAGTAAGGACTGAGCAGGATCTTACTACTTTTAGCTCTTCCTTTTACTAAGAAATCCTGCTCTTCCAGAGAAAAACGTCCTCTTTCCTATCAGAAGTAAAAGGCACCAGGAGGAACCATGGAAATTCTTTGTAATACTGATGGGCTGTAAGTGACTCAGAGCACTTTTCCTGCATGGGATACTCCCAGTGAAATTTATGCAATAAGCAGACATTCAGAGTAACCACTTTATCCCAAGAGAGGAAAGACCATGGAAAAGTACAGGCCTTCCCTATGCCACAAGGTTTGGGGGCTGCTTCACAGCTGCAGTATCACATCTTCTGCCCAAAATGTCAGAGTCACATACAGAAACAGCCTCATACAGAAACAGATGAAAGGCAAAAGGGCACTGCCAAAAATCTCACTTAGTCGCAACAAGAGCCACTGAGCCGCAGACCAGAAAGCATCGCACCCCAGAGCAGCCCAGAAGCTCCATGCCCAGGCACAGCAGCAGCTATGCCAACAGGAGCACTTCTGGGGACAGTTTCTACCTCTGCCCGTGCCTCTGCTTGCCCTGCCCCTTAGTGACAAGAAGGCCCCTTCCCAATGGAACGGGTTCAGTCCAGCTCTTTCTCAGGCCCTTCACCAGTGAAGCGAGGCTGTTGCTCAAGGTCACTGCAAGAGAAAAAGGGACATTTCACACAGGCAGCTGCCTTGTGCTTCCAGCCCAGGTGCATTTGGAAGCACTGTTGTGGGATCTTCCAGGACTGTGGGTAAGGCAGTTCCAAGTTGCTGGAGATTCTTCAGGAAGGGATAAGAGAATGGGAGGAAACAGGCAGCATTCAGCCTTAAAAGAGGCTATATATGGCTCCCCTGGTTTGTACAGCACAGCTCCTGCAATGGGCCGTGAATCAGCAGCACATGCCAGCGCCTGCGGGTCCCAGGGCAACTGCTCTGTGTTCTGTAAACACACAATAGGACAGTGAAAGGTCCATTAGGGTGACAAAGCGCTGAAAGCCATTGGGAGGACTCGTCCTATCAGTCCAGACTATAATCACATGTGGAATCTGTTAACTACAATATTAACAAGTCCAGCCAAATCCTCCAGTAAATACAGGGCCTGATCCAGATCTTGCAGGGAGTGGTGGAAGCGTTCTCGCTCACCACAGTGGGCTCTCAGCTGAGCACTGCTGTTGTAGAACCAAGAAGAGATGCTGCTCTCTGGGACAGATAGATCACTACTTAGAGATAGCCCAAATTTAAAATAATTTCTTTATCTCTTACATGGAAATTCTATTTATTACAGACCCACTGTGTCCTCTGCTCTCTGCTGTTAAGCCACTTCTTTGCCAGAAAGAACAAGAACAAGACTTCATCCCTTTACAGGGAACCAACTTCTCCAGACAGAAGGCCCAGTTTGTGCTACTAGCTAAGACCAGCCCCCAAAGAAGCAGAGGCCTCCAGAGACCAGGTCTGCACGCAGAGTTGGGACGTGGAACAGTGCAGATAATATGCATGTTTTGGCCTGATTTATCCCTCAAAATTCACAGACTGGGAAAAGCTGCACCTTCCCCAAGTCTCTAGAGAGCTGATACCATCAAATTCAGCTTGCTTGAAAGGAACCCCCAGCTTCATGATACAGCACTGGCACATGTCTCTTGCTGGCACATCGGTGTGCTTTATGTGCAGCACCCTCTCCTCCTGCTGATATCCTCCAGCTGCAGGGCATTCTCCCTCTGCCTGTCTTCTTGTGCTGTCAGCAACCTGGAAAGAGCAGCATGGAGCAAGAACACAACCTGGTTACTGAAATCTTCCTTCCAAGGCTTTTGCCTCCGCCCTTTGCTCTCTACCAGCCATTTAGGATTTACATTTAGGATTGCAAGAAATAACAGGCCCAAAGACTTGACTTCTCTGGAAGGTGGGCTAGATGAACAACACAGGGAGAATGAGCATAAATCTCCAGGGAACGGGGAAAGCAACTGGACATGTACAAGACGGGGCACCATGGCTTAGTAATCAGAGCACCAGTGTGAGTGTGCATTATTCCCAAGCTCCCCCATTGATGTCAGAATCCCTGGTTGTTTGCTCCACCTGTCTGGGCCATCTTGGGCAGCAGCATGGTAATAAAGCACGCTGAAGGCACATGCTATGGGAGATGTGATTCCCTAGCTGATAAGTAAATCCTCCCAGTTAATGAACAGCTAAGTCCTGCTGTGGCTATAACAGAGATGATGCAGGAGGTGGTGAAGGGATAAAAGAAAACAAAAAGATAGTTTTCTTGCAAGATTTGAAATACATTTTTTTCCCCAAAACTACCTGCTTTTTAAAAAAGTAAAAATCTTACAGCAAACTTCTTTCAGCTGAACAGTATCTTATCTCCTTTTAAAACTATTGCCACTGAAATAGCTCAGTCTGTACAATGCTTATTAAGAGAGGGAGGAAAAAGCCCTTAGAGCTACATGAAGACTTCAAACTGAAAACACCAACGTAAAATCTGGGACAGTATGCAAGGTTTTTGTGACGAAATATTCAAATTAAACTCCTAATCTTGCAACAGCCAGCTCTACCAGGTGAAGCTTTGTGTGCAGAGTCCAGTCTACACTTGGTGCTCTCCAGGCACAAAAGATAAGGACCTCAAGTCAGGGGAGTCAGGTCTTTTTTGGGACGTGACAGAAAGTCAGTCTCTGACACCCCCCCTCTTCTTGCCCATTCCCCAGGAGAGCCCACACCTGTCACCTCCAGCTGGGGAAGTGTCCCAGGGTGACTGTTCCTGTTCACTGACCTGGCCATGTGCAGCATGGGCTCCATGATGTTGTAGCCAGTCATCGCACTGCACTCGTAGAACACAGCCTTGTACTCCTGCCAGAGAGCACAGCAAGCACCCACGGTGACTGCCAGCTCTCCACCAGCAACATTCACCCACAGCCTTGGGAGCTGGCCCTCCCTCATCCCCAGGAACCCTGCCAAGAGCCATTGGGGCCAGGAGGGTTGCTGCTACCCTGCTGGGGTGCATCCTGCTCACCAACCAGGAAAAGGAGATGCTTTTTCAGCACTGGGGGCCAAGCCAGAGTGTCCAAAAGGGAGCACTGGAGGAGTTTTTTGGGAAGAGAAAACATCTGTCCAGGGTGCTTTCATTCCCTTACCTTTTTGTTGCAAGTCCAGAAGGCAGGAAACACCTTTGAAACCCTGCCTCCCATCACCCAGGGGCCAAGGTGCCAGCAGGCAGGCAGACAAGGGAGTGAGGAAAGAGGCAGGATGATGCTGCATTAGGGAGCCCACAAATGGGAAATCAGCCATGCATGTTCCCCTCAGAAAGACTGCAAGGAGGCATCAAGCCCCAAGAGAAATACATGAGCCTGCCTCAAGGGCCATTGTCTGCCACATACAGGCCACCACCTCATCCCCCCTGGTACCACAGGGACCTTGGTACATTGGAGGAACAGGGGGTAGGAGGGAGAGGGAAGGTACCATCCTGGAAAATGGCTCCAAGAAGGGCTTTCTGCCAGCCAGACCGCCCTGCTCACGGCTGGAGGGTGGCTGCAGAACAGGTCAAGCAGCAGAGCACTGAGTCACACCTTCGCCAGCCTTTCCCCCTCCACCTTGGGCACATTCCGGGTCTCTCTCTGCACAGCATCCAATTTATTTCCAAGCAGAAAGACCACAGCTCCGTCCTCAATACCTTCCTGCGAAAGAAATAAAGACCCTTAGAGACCCAGCAACTCAGAGCAGATCCTTCCAGCTCAAGCAAACAAGACCTTCAGCAGCAGCAGGATCAGGCCCATTAGATCATTAAAGGGCCATTCCTTCAATAGCCCCAGGGATTTGTGAAAGGAAGCTTCAACTAGGGAAACATATTCCAAATGTTTGGTATGTTCAGCTGGGATGGTGACAGAGGGGAGGCAGGACATAAGTGCCCCTCAGGAAAATAACAAGCCTAAAGAAAAGCAGCTTGCACCATAGGCTATTCAGAATTTGGGATCAGGCAGAGCTTCTTAACAAGTGCAGTAATTTTTGTATGTGCATTACTGTGTCTAATGTGCTGTCCTAAACTCAACAATCCCATGCTGAAAATCCACTGGCCAAGCAGGTTAAGCAACCTTCAACCCTTGTAAACCATCTCTGCAGGAACTGTTATTCCTAGGCAGTTCCTGGAGCCCCTTACCTCTGGTCAAACTCTATAGTTCCACTGGCTTACCTAGAACATGGTCAGAGTAAGAACAGGGCTCAAAGTTATTTCTACACTCAAGTGCCCTGGATGACACACAGAACCTGAACAGCTTCAAAACAAAATAAATACACAGATGGGGAAAGGAAAAGGAGAGAGAGATTAAAATTTACGGATTTCACGTGGTTTGATTTTCTGTGGGCTCAGTTTAACCTTCCTCCTGAAAGGAACCTGATTTTCAGAGGCTGGTTGGTTTTCAAGATCTTAACTTTTGATCTTTTAGAGTCCAAAGACATAAGTGGTTGGTTGTTTTCTTTTTCCCCAACAGGCTTGTGGAAATTAATAATATTAGAAACCTCCAACCTATACTTACTAATTTCACTGAAATCTTGCTTTTTGGGACTCGGCACAATCAAAACAAAACCGCCTTTGAAAATTTCCCTTCACCTCTTGATCATCTACACACAACTAATTTTGCAGTAGTCACGCATGGGCAAGGACTCCGCAACATGATGGTAAAGGTGCAAAGAACAAAGAACTTTATTGCATATCCGAAATTCCCTTAAATACCAATAGAAAAACAGGAAGTCACCTCATATAAACAGGAAAGAAGTTCACCTCAGTGTTCCCCAATCACCTGGAATATTTCCTAGACATTGCCTATTATGGTAAAAGGTAAACAATACCTTACAAGGTCAGAAACTGCAATTATCACATCTCATAGGGCTGACACTGTCCAGAAACCCACAATGCTCTCTCAGCCCATCCCCGGTGACCTGGCTGCAATCCCAGGGTCACCTCCGGGTCTGAGAACGAGGCTCTTTCTTCAGCCAACAAGGCCTAATCTCTCTTCCAGCACACAGTGTAGCCCAACATAATTTAAATTATAAAGAGAGGTATTTTTGTCTCCCCAAGAAGATATAAGCCACAGATAAATGCTTTAAGTGAGCGTTTGGAAATAAAAGTCAGGGGGAAAACCAAGAGTATTAATACATTGCTACCAAATTTGAAAATAAAATAGGAAATAAAAAGGGCCACCTCCCTTTCCTGTGCATAGGCCAGACACAAGATCATCTCCCTGCCTGAGCACAGGTGGGATGTGACCACGTTCAGGAGATGTAGCCAGGGCACATGAGCTGCTTACAAACACACCGTACTGTTTTGGCAGCTCCCACCACATTCTGCCACAGAAACAGCCCTCCCTGATTTAATGGGCTACCACTGGCTTTGCTACCTTCAACACAAAGCCCCTGGTCCCAAACTGACCACCACAGGCATGTGCTCCGATAATTCAGCTTCACAAGATCAACAGGACTTCCTGGGGCACTGAAAAATGTCGCTTCCAGACAGACTGTTGGAGCTGCTCTGGAGAAAGGGAGCGACAGCACCAGCAGCATCGGAGCCCAGGTCCCGCTCTCACCTGGATGCTGCTCATCCAGTTCCGCACCGCCACGAAGGAGCACTCCGCCGTGACGTCGTACATCACCAGGATCCCGTCTGCCTTCCGGAAGTACTGCCTGGTAATGCTCCGAAACCTGAGCCCAGACAAAACCGAAGGCACTTTCAGAACCGCTTGTGCAATGACAAGACACAGAATGGGATTATCTGTCTGTTAGTGCAGGCTCTCTGCAAGGCCGGGCAGCCCCCGTGCATGACGTGTCCCTCAGGGCTGGTGTCTACACACAGGTGACAGGTCAGACCCCTCCACCTTTGAGACAGGCCAGGCAGCCATGGGTGAGCAGGAATCTTGCCAAATGCATGGTGCTGAGAAAGCAAGAAGGAAGGCCTGGGTAGGTCAGGAGGAAAGTAGAAGAATCTGTTTAGGTGGGATAGGAAAAGGTAATTTCCTCTTAAAAGGGAAATTGATGGAGAAAACATGATCTTTCTCTATAGTCTGGAAGAATCTGCAGACTAAGCTGTACCACAGTACAAACTAGGCATGCATAATATCTGCTCCAGTGCTGCCAAAACAGCAGTTAAGAACTCAGCATCAGTACAGTCTGTTTCCACTACTGAATCTATAAACCAATCCCATTATACATAACAAATCAGGAGCTAGACACAATTTCCAGGAAAAACTCCTGCCAGACATCTACTTTTTCCTGTCCACACCATTTAAAACCACAGGCTTGTATTTTGTGAATAAATTCCAACCAAAGCCAACCAACCAACCAAAAAACCAAACTAAACCAAACCACCAAAACAACAAACCCAAACCTTAAAATCTATAAGCACTTTGTGACAGAGCCATGGTATAACTGCACTGATTGCAAACTGATGGAATTAAATGTAACAAAAGTACTGAGATCTCACTAAAGAGCTGTGTATTTCAGCCCTGCACAGGATAACAAACTCTCCTATTATGAGCCAAGAAAACCTACAGCTGTTACCCTCCTGAACTCTTCCAGTGATCGCCTGAAGCCTGTTCTTTCTCTGTACAATAAGGACACAACATTCTGGCACCTACCCAACTGAGAAAGCACAGACTGTATCTTTGGCAGTCAAGGTGCACCTCTGGAACTGCCAGCCAGGCCAGATGCTCCGGAAGAAACATCAAAGGTAGCATGCATCAGTCTCAGGGAAGTCACCAAGGAGTTCTTCTCCAAGGGGTTCTTCTATCTCTTCCTTAGGATATTTACTGTTGGACACCTCTAGTTAGAAGTAATTAATATTCCTCCAGAAGAAAAGGCTTTTGCTTCTTCCCAGGTCTTCTATTTGGTATCAGCACTGAGCCAAGCTCTCTCTTGTGGGTACACATCTAAGATCTGCTAGTGCTGCAGGGGCCTGTGCTAAAGGTCCTTCTGCAGAGACAATATCTTGAATTTGGCCTCTGCTGCAATCTGGACTCAATAAAATGTCACATTTTACGTCATAGCAACTGCCCTTACTGCTCTGAGCATCAAAATAACCACAGGAGTCCCCTCAGAAATAATTATTTCTTAAGCATGAAGCTTAATTTTGGAAGAGAGAGTTACTTTTCAATAAATACTCCGACTTAGTACATTCCCACTAGCTCTGCGTGGTCTAGCTGACTGAGACAGCATCATTGGCACAGTTTAGGATTAGAATATTCCCATGACCTTGTCTGCCCCTGAAGGCCTACCCCCATAATGTATTTAGCTCAAAATACCCAGTACTTATTTTTGTCAGGCAGGCCCTTGAGGTTCACAGTCCCCTTGAAATAGCTTTTCATCTTCAGCTTCGAATTGTATCCTAAATAAAATGTAATTTACATGGAGGCAGTGATGAGCCTTCATCTCTAGTAGCAGAGGAGGGTCAAATGCATCCTCTACTACTCTGATCCTCACCAACAGTGCTGGTAACATCTAGAGATACCCCACACTTTTGAAACTAGAGGTTTCAAATGGGGAACCAGTGTTCATTGTCACAAAAAGCTGCACAATCCCTCTTCCAAGGATTATCGCTTCCACAAGTCTATCAGCAGAAGGGACAGTGAAAGGGGCCGATAACCTCACTGACAGAGTCCAGCAGGGTAGTTCAAATCATCTTCCCCACAGGTCATGCTAACTCAGCTAGCTTTGACAGCTGAATCCCATCTGGAATTGTTCACAGTCCTTTCTACCCCCTGAACAGCAAGTGGTGGTGAGCAGCTGGGGACAGCAGTAGCACAACTGTATCTGAGGATAGAATGCCTACCAGAGCCTTTCTATCCTACTCTGCAGCCCTGTCCTGCAGCTTTTCCCAGAAGCAGGCTGATGCTGGAGAGCTTTGAGGGCTAGAGGAGTTTTGTACCCCACCCCCATACATCTATGGACAGACTGCTTGGAGCCACAAGCATGCAGGTCAGACACATGGAAAACTACTTTTCTGTCAATCCTCAGAGCAATCTCCCCAGGCTCTGCTTCACAGCCACAGCTTCTAGATACCTCTAAAACAGATCTTTGCTGCAGGTTCAGCACTGGAATAGCTGTCGTGAACCTGTCTGGTCTTTCTGAAGCTGCCAGTTTTCCCAGGGACAGAAACCAGCTGCATGTACTCTTTTCCCTTTCCTCCACTGAGCCTGGCAGAAATCTTACCTCTCTTGTCCAGCTGTATCCCACAGCTGCAAGGCAACCTGGGTGTTATCCACCATTAGACTCTTCACCTGGTAATCAATACCTGTGGGGAAGGTAACAATGATTGTAAGGTAGGGTGGGGTGAGAGCAGCTTGCCATTACAGTGGTCAGGCCAACTCCGTTTAGTTCAGGGAAATTACAAGATTGATTCGGTGCTGGGAGAGGGACCATCTTTACCTCTAGCTGGGCTATAATACAGGCAACAAAGCATTTGCCCAGGCTGATTTTCCCACCTTTTTTATCCAGATGAGCCAGGCACCCTATTACTTACCAATGGTTGCGTTGAGCTCAGCCAAGAACCTGTCATAGCAGAAGCGGTGGATGAAGGAACTCTTCCCAACACCGGAATTCCCTACAAACACCACTTTAAAGATGCGATCTGGGGAACAGCTGGCTGGTTCCAGTGCTGGGAGCTACAATGGAAAAAAGGCAGGAGGTTTTGAAGAGCCTAGCTGCAGGTGGTGCTTTGATTTAGGCACTGAACCCCTGCACTATGGAGCTGGAGTTAGGTGGGAGGAGAGTCAGACGCCCTCAAGTCCCCAGCAGGTGGGAGGTGTTTGAGGAATAACCTCGGGTCACAGTGCACTCACCCTGGTTTCGGTGCCAACGGGCTGTGCTCGAGGAGGCAGCGGAGCAGCATCCAAGCCATCTGCATTTCTTCTCCAGCCAGAGTCGCCCTTCAGAGTCACCTTAAACCACTCAGGGTCTGCTGCCAAGGGCCACCTCTCCTCCTCTCTGCTGTTCTCTCCAAAGTTTGTGCTGCCCCCTTCTCCTGACTTCATCCATACCGCGTTGCCTGGGAAGTATTTACAGCTCTTTCTGTTGGGTTCTTCCAGTGCCACATCCACTGGGAAGGTGAAGGGAAGGTCCGCAGAGGCCAGTTGTCTGTATTAAAGCCCACAGGCAGCACAGGTAGGGTGGGAGGGGGTGAGGAGATAGGGAAAGAAGGAGGTTGCAAATTCCCAAACAACCAATGCAATCCAATTAGTGCATATGAAGCTCTTGCAGGAGCTCTATATATTCACTCCCCATACTCCCTGTGACTAAGGCATCAGTGGCTCACCTAGAGAGAGACAGCTCACCAGAGCTGTGCTGTACTCACATGTACTGACAAATATTTCATTAATTTTAATAAAAATTGCCACTTGGGATTTTTCAAGAATTCTTTGCCTACCACTTCCCTAGTAGTGAAAAAAATGAAGCAAAGCATACAAAAGTAGCAAAATGAAAACTTTTTTTTTTTTTTTAAAAAAAAGCAACAATTACCCCTGTATTTTTGTTACTAAATACAATACAAAAAGAAGTAACAGACTGTGCCCTCACAAGAGCAGGCTGATGCACTTCGCTCACTGAGGGTAGAGCTGACGTGGTAGGTGGAGGAACAACCTTAAAAAGAACACCTAGAATAACCAATTTAAACTGCTGGAATCATTGCTGAGAAGCAAGGCAGCATCACTGGTTTTCCATGGTTAAAGAACTAGACAAAGAGTGAGAAGACCTAGAACTCAACCAAAGGGATTTGTCCACCACAGATATCTCCGTTGCTTTCACTGGGCAGCAGATTGTATTTGGAAGCAAATTACAGTGACCAGAGCTTACTAGTCAGTCTCTTCAGAGGCAGGACATCCCACCCCACTCTGCAACATTTTTCTCTTGCTATTAGTGCAGGCATCCAAACAATTCTTCTTTCCCACTCCAGCAAGTACACTTCATCTGGGTTGCAAAATTCACCTGCTGCCATGCCTACACTTCCTTCTGTGAAAGGGAGCTCACATTCCTGGTTGCCCTTCTTGCACCTGCCCCAAATGCCAGCCCAGAGCCAGGCCAGCTGGAACTTCTCCCTCTTGAAAATGGATGCATACTCTGTCTCAGGCTCTGGGGGATGGTGCCCATCTCCCAGGGCTGGCAAAGTCACACAGTGAGGGGCCTCAAGAGCCTCTTTAGTGGGGACAAAGGGACAAATACAAAACTCTGAACAGTGACCCCAGATCTAATGGATTTCTTTTCATGTTTCTCAAGCAATGTGGTGTGACACAGCACTGTGACAGAAACAGGACCAACAACTACTTCTCCCCTTCTCTCATCACCTTCATCGCCAAACTTCTCCAGCTGTTAAGCCTTTGCAGTGGGTCTATGCCAGTAGCAGCTAGAAGGATCTTTGCAAGAAATAACTGGGGAGGAAGGTGGGAGAACCTGGTTATCTGATTTGATGGATACAGAATGGGTGCCAGTCACTCAACCATGAAAGAGCTCTGCTTCAGACCTATCCAAGCTACCTCCCACCCTGGGCTCAAGAATCAGCCCTCCTCCACAGTCCACCTGGTTTTCCATCAGTCCATGAGCCAAGAAGCCTGGAGCTAAATTCTTAAATGCCACTACCAGAATTGCAAGCATTAAGGGTGAGTTGAAGCTGGAAGAAATTGAGCCTAGACCTATGTCTCTGGCTGGTACCAGGAGAAACTGGGGAACAATGGAACTTTCTGCAGAGACCTGGTAAGAAACAGAGGAGTGTGCTGCCTTTAAAACTTGTTTGGGGCCAGCAGTTGCAGGTGAGATCCAGCTCCAAGCCAGGTCACTGTATATTCTGCATGCAGAGTGGAAAAAAAAAAGGAAAAGGCCACACAGACGTGTTGCCTGCCCTGGCTGAAGGGAGGCCTGGTGTGCCAGGTGAGCATCTGCATGGGTGTAGAGGGAGATGGGCAGGATGAACCCACCTGGAGCCTGGCCCTCTCCTTGAGGCTTTCAGCTGCCAGAAGGAACCCAGTCCTTGTGCAACTCCTGCCCTCTGCCATGCCCCAGAGATATGGACTCTGGCATGAGGCACCAGTGGACAGGATTTGTGCCTGAGGATGAACTGGCACACTTGGGAGTTGATCCAGTCATTTCAACAGAGCTGTCTGACTCAGAGGCAGCCTTTGTGACTCCCATCCCATGAGCAGTCCCAAACCTTCTGGTGATATTTAGATTTGCTCCCTGCTTGCTGCAGGCAGAAGCAGCAGCAGGGCCACCTCCCTATGGAAATTAGTGAACAGTATCCCTCAGCTTCACACTGAGCCAACTCCACCTGATGCCAAGAGACCGCTAGAGCCACAGAAAAACCACCATGCTCCCAAAAACAGCCAGCACCAAGGTGGGAGAACCAGACACAGGACACGGCTTGACTGGCAGGGTACTGCAGTGGGCACGGACTGACACCATGGACACGACACAGACACCCATCTAACCGTTTGACAGGCTTGTCCTCCAGCAGGTAGCTGCCTAGCACTGACCCTTTCTTCAACAGGGGCTTTTGGTTCTGAGGCACCTGCAAGTTGAAAAGAGAAGTAATGAAGAATGTGATTGTAGCCCCAGTTCAACCACTCCCCACCTCTGTAGAGTGCTTTGGGGAGGCAAGGCTGGAGCCCTGGCAGCCCCATACTGTGCAGTGGTAGTGCCTCACTGGAAGGCTCAAAGAGGTGAGCATAGGGCTTGTTTTTCTCAGTTCTGATAATTTAATTCCTGAAAGAAGCCATCACTGTTTCTGCTTTCTCCTTCACTTTAAAATCCATCAAAAGTGGTGATGCCCCAAACTGAATTCTTCCTCTAGCCAGCCAGAGTTTTTATTTCTGTGGCTTGTTCTCCATCTCACAGCTGAATCTCTCTTTCCCCACCTGGCTCTTTCTTATGCTGATGTTTTGTGGGCCAGACCAATTGCCCCTTCCTCAGAAGACACTAGTACCCTTCCTCCACTTGTATTCACTTAGAGCTGCACATGAACCACAGGAAAGGAAGGAGGCAGCTCTGCAACGGGCGATGCACATGCTCTGCCTTACACCAGCATCCCTCTGCATGCTTTCCCCTACTTACCTCAGACTGAACACTTCCTAGAGCCAGTATTTACCAGCTCCTCAGAGAAGGAGGATGCGGGACAACTTCTCTCTCAACCCTCCTCCCCCCATACAGCAGCTTTGTCATTCCCAGTAGGGTCACTGCTCTGGCCACACACACAAAGCATGAAGTGAGAGAGCATGGAAAGGTGCCCATCACATTGGCACTGGGGGAAAGGGAGATGTATTCAGTCTGCAAATCTGAAGATTTCTAACATGTCCTTACAAGTTATTTCTGGGGGAAAAGGTGGAGAAAGAAGGGTTTGCAGTCTGCCAGATCTGCCTCTCACAGCAGTTTTGAACTGACCAAACACCTGCAGGCAGCTCTGGACAGGCCTTCCTTCATGCTTCCCACAGCCTGGAGGACTACAAAGATTATTTCTTCAATAACCCTTACTGAAGGCTTATTTTAAAAGGCAGAAAAATTAAGAAGCTGTTACGTTGGTCAGCGCTCCCAGAGCACCTTTACTGCAATGCGGTCTAACAAAAGGAGACACTCCGGACTCCACAGAGGGCCTGACCCAACTGGGAACTTTGCAGGGAAAGAACAAAACATTTTTTACATATAAAACTAATGTTCAAGAGAACCTCCAGCCACAGCAACAATCTAGCACTGAGAGGCTCACAATTGTGGAGCACAAATGTTCCATAGCAAACGACCCCAAGCGCATAACAACACTCCAGTCAACACAGACAGGCTGTGGTACAGACAACCAGTGGTTCTCCAGCAGGGACAGAAGAGGAGTTTTCAGTGCTTGAGCAGCTTCACTCGAGGGCACCCTCTAGCCACACAGAAAGAAGGAAATTGTGTTACAGGCCACTGGAGCAGAGTCACAACCTTCAAGTCACCTGTGGAGCAAAAGGACTCCCAACACAATCTGCTCTGGCACCACCTTACCTGGAGAGGGAACAGCCTGCGGAGCACGTACTAGGGTAAGAAAGGAGGAACAAGGGGGCATGTATTTCCATTGGTTCTGCCATGTTTTATTGGCCTGCCAGGTTTGTGTAACATTTGGCTTTTCACCGGGATGATAAAGGGACAGATGCGACATCACAGCTGCGTAACACATGATCACAAGGATTCCACAACAGCACATGTACAAGCATTTTGGATGGGAAAGATTCTGGTTTACCAGTGAAATAAAAATACATGTCAAATGTAGTCAGAGTACCAAAACACTCTTCATGATGAGCAGACATGAAATTTGCTCTGTCAACATAAAGCATGCAAGCGTAAGTCCATAGCCAGATGGGTCATGGGTGTGAAACTGAACCTGCAACCCCTGGGTCTTAAAAATACCCATCAGTGGTTTGCACGTAGGCAGAAATAGCCACATATTGCTGTCTGTGACCCAGCCTCTCTTGTCTGGGATAAAAGAGTGCCCCACAGTGCAGTGGGACCAGGGCCTGCCCACCCTGGCAAGGCCAGAAACTCTTATGAAGAGCAAGGTATTAAGCTGGGAACTGAGAAGAGCAAAGGAGCAGTGACTGGGTTGCTATCAGCCACATGCAGCCAAACTCCTCCTTCCAACCACTTCAAAATCTTTGCTATGAAAGAACCTCTGTTCACCACACCTTCATTTCATGAAAAAACTCTTCCCAGCACTAAGAGAGGGTATTAAGGCCTTGGGTTTCTTTTTAGCCTGTAAATGCACTGATAGTCTCTGGCAGAGTATGTGTCGCACACTAGGGATCCCCATCAGAAGGCTGAACTCTCCTTTTTGCTTCTGCAGGGAAGTATTGCCATTTTCTCTCCCCCTTACTGTGAGACAGGCTGGAGAGCAAATCTTCTGCAGGTATATGATGATAGCAGCATCTCTGCAAGCCCCTGGAGCCCTGCTTCCCTGTGGACTGAAATGAGAGCAGCCAAAGGAAAAAAAACCTTACTCTAGAGTACAGGCTTCAACTGCCCAGCAAAACACAGCCTTGCCAGAGGAGCAATGCTGGTAGGAGGAGCTCACCCTGCACCTCATTCCCTACTGCCAGCACCAGGAGAGGGGAGAAAGCAGCCACTCTGTGCTATGACTCTCTGCTAGGCTCTCTCTGCAGCAGCAGCAGGTCTTAGCAGGGGAACAGGAGAAGGGATCAGAGGAGAAGCAGACAAGCTTTGCACCCACAGAAGTACATACCTGAGCTGTGGTCCCCACAGGCCACCCACCCACCCACAGGAACCCACAAGCTGATGAGGCACAGCACATGGAAAGAGGAGAAGAAACCATTTTCTTTGCCTGCTTGCACTGGACTCTGCTAGAGCGACCGTGTTTATGGCTTTTCCAAGAGGGGCAGGAAGCTCTGGTGTACACACACATAGTTAGCAGCTTTAAAAATGAAGATTGAAGAAAAAAAAAATCCTCCAGATTTCAGAAACACAGACACCTCACCTCTATCCAAAATTGTTACTGACATTATTTCATACAGCTCTCCACCTGGAGAGCTCTAGCCTCTGCATAGAGCAGGGCATTTTGTCTCCTATCTGGGCACGATCCCTGTGTCTCCTTCCACAATCCCTTACACACCAGTCAGAAAGGCTTTCGGAGCCTATCACTGCCTGTCCTGCCTGCAAGTCACCTACTTCCAGGTTGGCAGGTGGGGCATGGTGGCAGAGCAGGCAAAGACATGGTGGCAGGGATGGGTCCAAGAGGACAGAGCAGCTGTGCAAGTGACATTTGGGAACACAAAAACTTTTAAATGAAAAAATAATAAGAAATAAAAATAGACCACATATCTGTGCACATCTTGGCAGCTGGAAAAGGCCAGAGATTGACAGTTCCAGATGAGAGAGATCCTGCTTTCTCCTAGTTCTCTGGCACAAGGCTCACTGCTATACCCAGCAGAGTTCACAGGAATGGGGAGCTGCCCCAGAGGAACCTCTGAAAATATCTGCTACGAACTCAGGGGGTCAGAAAAACTCCAAAACCTCCCTGTGCCACTCCATGCCCAGTCAGCCAGCAGCACATCTGGGAATCCATCTTCTTCCTCACCACCCAGCTCCAGGATGCATCCAGCTTCTCTCCCCTCCTTTCACATGCCCAGTGCCTGGCACAACACACAGACCCCATGTGTGCAGCAGGCAGCACCCACTGCAGGCCTGCACAGGGCTGTGTGACAGTCCCCAGCCAATGTGCCTTGGGTTAAGCCCAGGCAGCTGGCAGCAGCAACGAGCAGAGCTTGCCTCCAGCACGGACACAGAGGCGCTGCAAAGTCTGTATTAAGCACAACACCAGGCCCCGTGAGCTCTTGTCATTGTCCCCCGTGGAAGTGATAGGCCCCCGAGTGGTGACAGCAACAGCAGCAGATGAAAGGAGGGTGGTTGGGAATTAAGGTTTTCTTTCTTAGACTAACCAGCTTCTTGGCTTCAAAAGCATCTCGCTCGTCTCGAAGTTTCTTGTTCATTTCTCTGCTCCAAAGGAAGACACAGGAAAGACACAATGAGATGCTTTTCAAAAATGAAGTAAACCCCAACATTTGAAAGTGAGAACAGAAAGAGAGCTTGGGAGCAGAGATAAAGATGTTGTTTATGGCCAGACATGTTGGGATTTCCATGTAACCCAGCCAAGGTAATGGGCTCTAGATGGTTGCCTTAGCCAGCAGGAAAGACTAAATTCCTCCAGAGGAGGGATTATCTTGTGAAATAACATAGTCTGTAATGTGCCAGAGCTGGCCAAATTGCACAACTCTGTCTGGACCTAGAAAAACAAGCAGAGTCTAAACATTGCTTGAATACAATCCTGTAGCTTTCCGTGGGAGAAATGAGCACAGTACTGAAACCTCAGCCCCTTACAGGCATAAGAGCTCGGCACTTCCCTCCAGCCTTCACCAGTTCTCACCTGAGGAGCTCCAGCTGCCGAAGGAGGCTTTGTTTCTCTTTCTGCATGTTCTTGGAGACTCTAAACACATCCCTGAGCAAAAGGTATATTAAAAAGGGGAAATAAATTAATGGGAGAGAAAATACAAACATCCCTCTCTCAGGGGCACTCAAAGATAAGGGCCTGCCCTATTCTAGGAGAATTCAAAGGAAGCAGCACTGCTCTGGGAGCTGGGATGGCTGGGTTGCACCACAGCTCTCCTGCTCTTCTCCAACATGAGAGCACGCAATTCATCCTCTCCACTTCCTCAGCCACTAGAGACGGGGAGCATGCTCACTGCCATCTGGATCTGAAACATCCCAATGTTTTATATACGTATGATAAGATTTAACCCAGAAATGGGAACACAAGTGATTAGAAGAGGATCTTTAATGACAGCATTATAGAGGTGATGGTGAACTGGAAAATATGTAGAGAAGCCTCCTTTAAGGCTGAGGAACATCTGTATTTTTGTACTGATTTTCATATTCATTTCCCACAAAAGGTAGGGAAGAGGTAGCAGTATCGCTCTCTGTTTAGGCCCGTAAGACCATTGGGATGTTTCTCCTTTTTGTCAAAAAGAGACAGGCAATCCTCTAATGAGACCAAGGCTCCTAACTAGGGATAGTTATTCTTTAACTACTTGGCCACCTTTCCTTCTCTATTTGTGTCTTTGCCCTAACACCCCCTTTCCTGCCTTTTCCCACCTCTCCTTCTGCTCTTGCTCAAGCTGAGCCTCCTTCTGGAGCTTCTGTAATTGCCCCTTCACTGCCTCCAGCTCCCATTTGCTTCTCTCCAGCTCTTCCAGCAGGTTTTCATTCAGGTGCCGGAGCCTTTCATTCTGCACGCGGGTCTCCAGCTGCTCCGAGTTCAGCGACTGTAGCTGATGTTCCAGCTGCAATGGGAGAGGAGGAGGAGCAGTTAAACACAGAGAGGAAGGGGTTTGTGCTACAATCACAACTGTAAAAACAAGCTGAAAAAGCAGATGTAAATAATGGGGTAGAAGCGAGTAAACACAACTTAAGTCTACAGGGCCACCAGTGGCATCAGGAAGGTGAACTGGAAAGAATTCTCTCTCATCATGCCAGCACTGGGGAACCAAGCAATGCAATTAGACACAGCTGAGGAAGTGCTTCAGGCAGCATGAGGAGCTTGATGCTGTCTGCATCCTCTCAGGGATCAGAGTGCAAATGGGGGTCAAAGATGGACTGGAAAGATTTGGGTGGAAGCAGGGTTGTGTCTGTTGGGACTTATTAGGCACAGTTGTTGAAATGCATCCTCTAGTTCAGGGCCTTCCTGAGCCCATGGCAGCTGAGAGGAGGATATATTGAGGTGCTAGGGGCATGTCACACTACACCTGGAAAGTGAAGTGATTGGGTGGCCTTTACTACTGCTGGAGACAGGACCTTGTGCTAGAGATGTTTAATGCCACCACGGCACAGCTGCACTCTAGGCAGCACAAGCCCCCAGCACAACTAACAAAGCCTGATTTGGGAAGTTCAAAGCCTGCTGCCGTGTACTCAGCCAGTGACTCAGTTCCTTACAAATGGCTGGCAAAGTCTGGGAAAGAGTCACAGACAGCCCCAAACCTGCCCATCTCAGATGACAAGTGGGGCATTCCAAGAAGGATCCTACCGACACTGCAGCATCTAGCCAGCCACACCAGCTCATCAGGGCCCTCTGCTGAAGCTGCTGCTACACAGAAACAGTGGTACCCATCTGAGAACTTACAGCCCAAAATAAAAGTATGCAATCCATGCTTATAGAAGCACCAGGAATCAGGTCTGATCAGGGTAGCAGGTGGCAGAGTCAGCCTCCACATTTACACCTTCAGCCTGCCTTTTCTCTCAGCCTACTTTCTCCTCCTCTCAAAAGAAAAATAAAGCAGCACACCATGGCAGAAGATAAAATGGGTTTTTTCTTGCTACCCTCCTCTCTGCCAGCACACGTGTACAACAGTCAAGAGCAGGAATGAATGGATCTGACATTTCCTATCTCCCTTGAAATACAAGCCCCACCTCTCTCCCCACTGAGGCTAGAAGGTCAAGCCACACCCAGCTTTGCCCAGAGCCCTCCAGGCCCATGGGCACTGGGGAATATTTCAGCAAGGCTACATAGGCTGAGCAGTGGAGTTGAGACTAAAAACCAGCAACCCCTGCTTACATCCTTCAGATCTTTCAATAAGCCAAAGAACAGGCTTTAAATAAAGCACACCTGCCCCTCCCTAAGAAATCTCCATCACGCACAACTCTCCCATTTATGTGGGCTGTCCTTGGAAGCGATACTGTGGAATAGCACTATCACAGTACTGGTCTTAGGCCACAAGAGGGACCCGATTATCCACACAGCTCAGTACAAGCCTCAGAGTTAAGAGCACCAGAAATGACCCTTTAAGTAACAGTAAGTGTCCATGCAGCCCAAGTGTTCTGCCCTGATCCTCAGCAAGAGGAGATGCTACCTAGGAAATGCATGCCCAGGCTCCTAACTATGGTCCATTCCCCTCATATACCCCTCCCATCTATGGTCCCTGCACTAGGGATGTTAGAGGCCACATCTCTTTTACGAGCTGTTTGTCCAGTTCATTTTTGAACTGCCGATATTGCCTGCCTCCTGTGGCCGAAAGTCCAGCACTAATCTCTGTATAAAGAGGTGTGTTCTTCTAAACCAAATTCATACTGGTCTCATTGAGTGTCCCTCACCTTTGCTGTTGCAGGACATGGGGAATAAGTTTTGTGTGGACCTTATCCATCACTTTTCTGAGTTCATAAAGCTCACGTGTATCTTCCCTCAGTCCCCTTCTCTCCAAAACCAAGTCTAAACTTTCCTGGTTTCTCTTCCTAAGGCAAATTTTCTGTTTTCTCAATCATATTAGCACTCTGTACCTTCGTGCTCGAGAAGGACACAGTGGAATTAGAGGAGACCAGAACTGCACACACTAAATGAGGCACATCAAAGATGTGGGCAGCAGGAAAAATACATCCTCTATCTTATTCTCAATATCCTTCCTGATGGCATCTCAGTTGTGCTGGCTTTTCCAGCTGCTGCACAGTGAGCTGGTGATTTCAGAGAAGTGCTGTTTCATCCACATCACAGCTAGCTATCCAACTGGGATACCCCCAGTCTCAAGCATCTTGCAGGTACCTGCCATGACTTGTTTCTGTGGGGGGTCGCATCTCAGTTCTTCAGACACCAAGGAAAAAAAGACATCCAGAACGGACCATCCCACACAAATGGCCATGCCCAGGATGGCAGGCTAAAGGTAGGCTTGTGCTTTGATCTTTTATGTGACTGATTAATCAGCATGCCATCAAATGCCCAAAAGCAAATCTATAGTATGTACCTCTCTAAGTGTCACAGAACTGTTCACTCTGGGTCATTTTGGAGCAGCCAGAATACAAAAACTACAGAAATCTGGCTCTTTTATGTCCATACACATCTTTCCTACACACCACCAAAGGCTTCAAACTCACAACTTTCAAATTTTCACCCCATCTTCCTTGCCAGTATTGTACAGCTGATAGGAAGATTGTGCCAAGAGAACACAAAGCAGATAAGAAAATGCATGCACAAAACATTCACAGAAAGGCATTATAGCTGAAGACAAACCATCTCAACACCTTCAGAGACATGAGAGGACTACACTAGCTAGAGACAAATTATCCAGTGCCAACCCTGAGCAGCTGAACACCATTTTCCATCAGAAAATGGCTCAGCAGAAAGACAGAAGAGGGGAGGTGCTTTGTTAGAAAGGATTTGGATCTCATTACCTTCTTCTGGCGGTAGAGGATTTTCT
Organism: Oriolus oriolus; assembly: GCA_013400235.1. Lineage (NCBI taxonomy): Eukaryota > Metazoa > Chordata > Aves > Passeriformes > Corvidae > Oriolus > Oriolus oriolus. The sequence goes on from VXBT01006601.1 coordinate 577,295, forward strand.
CCAGCTCCTGCTCTTTGTTGTGCAGTTCCTTCTGGAGCAGGTTACTCCTGTCATGCCTCAGTGCTTCCTGCAGAGGTAAAGATACTCAGCTGTGCACAACACCCAGCACAGTAAGAGCTGCTCCTTGCCCAGACAAGCCACCACCTCTACTTCAGACCAAAGGAAGGTTGCCTTCTAGCCAGGAGAGAGAGAGAAGGTACCTGGCAGACCAGCCTCTCCCTTTCTGCTTTGATCTGTTGTTCCATTTCTTCATAAAGGCACCTGACTTCTCGATCATGATCTGACTCCTTCCTACAAAAGACAGGTGCACGCACATCAGGAGAGAAAAAGAGAATACAGAAAGGAAAGAGGAGGGTGGAAACAGATTCCTACTAGCAGCTGTGAGGCACTGAGTGGGATTTTAACCAGACTGAATGTTATGGGCGAGCACTGATGCAGAGCAAACCCACGGGGAACAGACCAAGATAGAGTCGTTTTATTACAGCAAGAAATATCTGTGTATCCTGTAACCCAGTCTCTCCTCCAAGGATCCAAGCATCAGCTGGCTCCTGGCAGCAAATGGCCATGACGTCCTCCTTACCTCTTCAATGCTTGTTCCATAGACTCCTTCTCATGATTCACCTCCTTTATGTATGATGAAACACGCAATAGAAACTCTTCAAAGTTGGATAAGAGCTCTGGACGCTCCTTTCGTAGGCGAGCCCAGAGCTCCCGAATCTCATGTGGGCTGGAGCAAGCATACAAAAGAGAAGGAAAGCAAGATGTACTGTGTCATCTTATGGACTGTTATTCCAACTCCAACATGCACTCAGGACGAAGTGCCACTCTCCTGTGATGATCTCTGTTACACCATTACAGCAAAGGGGGAAATTGGACAGTGACAGAGCATGCATGTGGAGTGGGATCTATTGTGAGGTCAAAATAAAGGAAGTCATCTGAAAGAAGAAAAGAAAAATAATCTAGGAAGCAAACATGGAATGACTGCTTTTCCAAGTATTCATCGATAACACATTTGGTGTCTACATCAAGACTTGAAGAAATGAATATTCAGCAAATTTGCTGTGTGTTACGGGCAAACTGTTACAGCACACAGAGTTTAGCACACATCACACATCATTGGTGTTCTTCTTACACCTAGACTGTACTGCTGGCTGCTACTGTCCTCCTTATTTTTTTTACAGGTTTGGAAACCAAGGCACAAAAAAAGATGCAAATTTACTCAAGTGTCACATCAGGATAACAATGGAGGAAGCCCTGGAAAACCAAAGACGTCTTTTTTTGAACCTGCAATGATGATTACACTATTTTGACATTTAGTTCATTGCAACTTGAACACAGCACTTACAGACTTATGCATTCCCAAAGTGTCTTGTAAGCCTGCAGACATCACTTCATGTTTCTTTTTAGGCAAGAGCTTTTTTACATTTTTTTTTAAATCATGAAACACTTTGGAAAAGCTGCCTTGAAAGATACAGAATAATTATACCTATAGTCAGTATCCAAATAGGTATTTTTCTTTGCCTATGTATTTGTCCCCCTTAGTATTCTTTGGGAAAACACAAAAACAAAACAAACCAGCCAAAAAGCTTTTGATTTCCTCTGCCAGTATCGCATGACAGCCTTCTTTTTCTGTCTCAAGTTTAAAAAGTTACAGCACTTCATCAAAACTTTATGTTTTAGATAAAAGAACATATTGAGTCCTGTTGGCAAATGAAACCATTCCTTCCTAGAGGAAGCAGTGAAAATATTTCAGATTCCTGCTCTCGCCCCAATTAGCTTCTGTTTGATATTACTGCTTTACAACAGCTAGTTTGGCACAAAGACATGACATGAAGTAGCTACTTAACTCATTGCATAAAACTGCCAGTAAGTGGTCAAAATAAAACACAAGATAATTCCACTTTAAGACTTCTGCTTGTCAAAGCAGAGTTATAAACACTAGAGACTGGTTTCCCAGAACGGTAGTATGGCCTTTCACAGTGTCATCCTGTTGTTTGAAGCATAACAGCTTTCCAGAATTTTTTCCAGACAGAAGTTGTTTAGCACTAAAAACATGCAGGTGCTTTGCATCACAATGAAAATAAGGGTAAAAAAAGGTCTGTTTTGTGATAGATGCACTTCTGAAAGCAGCAAACCCCATCACTCTCAGCTTCTGTCTCCAATCCTGTCCACCTCCTTCCCTAACCTGGACTGCATCCTGCAAACTGGCAACACAGTTGGAGTGCAATGCCTGAAAAGGACAGCCCAGATGCAGCTGGGCACCCCAGGCCCTGCAGGTGTGCCTCAGTAAGAACCAGTTATGCATAATGCTTCATGTTGGAAAGCCTAAAAAAAGGCTGGATCACACTGGGGCCAGTAGGCTACATGCAAGGGCATTAACACCCAGTTTCAAGGCCCACAGGAGCACCTCTCTGCCCAGTTTAGCCTTTCATACTCTTCAAGATCAGCCCAGCCCCAAGCAGCTCCTTGAACACAGATCCTTCACAGAGACTCTTACAAGTGATTGTCTGAAAATATGTGAACAGTCACACACCATTTTGCAACAGAGAGCACACTCATCCTCCTTACCTCATGTAACCCTCACATGCTTCTTTTCATTTGCTGCCTGTGCTGGACTTGCACACCACCAGCTGTTCCATTTTACAGCTGTGTTATGAACTTGAATTTGGGAAATTGTGAAAAGCACTGAGCTAAAAGTAGTTGGTAACCGGTGAGCAAACCCAGACCGCACGGCATTTGCTACCAAGCGTATGAAAACTCAAGGCAGCAGTACAGAAATCCCAAGCAGTGCTTCAGAGAACAAGCAGGTCAGTTCACCTCTTTGATCTTTTCTGGTACTTTGAAGTTTTGGTACTGCAAGATCAAAACATGGTAGAAGCAATGCCATGCGACTCCCCTACTTACTCTTCAAACAACTGGGCTGCTCCAAGCTGCTCCATCATGGAACAGAATCGTTTCTCTTCATCATCATCTGCAGGGTCCAAGTCATCTGACCAGCCTGACTCAAAGGTCTCCTCGTGTCTGGAATGATCCATTCTCCCAGCCCCTTGACACAATTCAATCCCTATTAACTTTCCTGGTGGAAGGTGAAGAGAAGAAGAATAAAGAAATTCAAATTGTATGTCATCTAATAAGTTGCTATTTACATGGCAGCCTGACAGAGCTCCGTGAGAAGCCTCCTGCATGCTGCTGGTGCAGGACACAGCTCCTGGTCAGTGAAGTGCCTCTGTTCTGACGTCCCGAGTGATGTCAGTGTCCGTTCCGCAGTGCTGGGACAGAAACTGGCTGCCAGCCCAGCCACAGGCAGCCGGGGCTCTGCTCACATCTGTGTGCAGATGAGCTGCCACGCACGGCCCCGGGCTCTCGGCATGCGGCACGCGGTCACTGCACTCCCACGGAGCGGCGCTGTGGGCTCAGCCGCCACGGATCCCACAAGCTCTCTCCGGGACTGCGTGCCGGCCCCGAATAGTACCATGCTGCAGTTCCTCGGCTTAAAAACAGGAGAGGAGGGGCTCCTTACCCCTCCCTCCCTCCTCATGTGCTACATCCATTCTGAGTCAAGCGCTACACAAGGACAACCTCTTGCTAGGACTGTGTAGAACAGAATGAACTCCCCCTCTAAGCACCTCCTCCTGCCCCAGCCCACGTACAGATGGCTTCCAGCTATCTGGATTCTGTTTCACGCTGAGACGCCAATGCCACAAGAACATCCTGCTATGCGAGGCATGTGACAAGTACTGGTGCTGGGAACACATCCTTCTCAAAGGAACAAATCAAGCAATCCTACCCAAAACACAGGCCCTCATCTTGTATACAGAGGTCAGGTCTTCAGCGGCAGCTACTCTTCCTTTCCAAAATATATCTGCTTGGTTCAAAAGGCAGAAATGACATCCCAGCTACAAGACCAGGAGTCAAGGATGTTCACAGAGCACAGATGAGATCAAGAAGCTACTCTAAGGGGGAAAATATCCATCGTTACTATACTTCAAAGGACTCAACTCTACCTCTTCTTATCTCCATAAATCCAGAATTTAGCTGCTTCTCTCCCACTCCTCAAATGTACTGTAAAAAACCTTGCAGTGTGGAGATAGAGGCCCTACTTAGTTAAAACCCGATGATCAGACAGTTAATTAAGGAGAAGGGTTTAGATTAGGCACTTTTGATGTCTGCTTTTGAGAAAGAGTCATTATGTCTCATTATCTCTCTTTTACAGATGGGAAAATTGAGGTAGAGATGGGAAAATTGAGGAAGAGAATGATCTGAAGATTGTTTTGATATCCTAGAAGGAGCAAGGACCCGTCTCAAGAAGCAGACTTGATTGCAGCTTGAACTGCTTCCCTTGATTTGCCCCTGCACACTCCATAAAAAAGACAGCCAGGCCAAACTCTTAAGTTAGGGGCAAAGTCTGAAAAGGATTTCAGTGATGCCAGACACAAAGAATAACCATAAAGAAAAAGAAAGGCAGAAATTAAGTGTTTTGCCTAGACTGGAGCAAGTGCCATGGAGCCAGGCTGCCAACACAGGGTGGTACCCGACACAAAGAGAAAACTCACCTACCTCTCCCAGCAATGACACTGAGGCAGATGCCCTCATGATGTCCATCTGAGGCTGTGTCCATGGGACAAATGCCTCACACAACGAGATCTGGGAATAACCAAGTCATAACACAGAGGGCACTCTGGATGCCAAGGTGCCCAAATGGTGCACATTCACCTGCTACGTGGCGCTGGACTGGAAAGCCCCCACTCCCGACAGGACTCTTGTTTCTGCCAAAAGCAGTGGAACCAGACAACAAGGACAGAGGCACAGGGCAGGAACAGGCACAGTCAGCAGGCACTCAGGGTTACAACAGTCCCTGAACAGGCTGCCCCAAGACACAATTTACTGGGTTTATTTAGAGGAAATCTTTGCATCTTCTCCTCTCACGGTGGCTGTTTCTGACCATTCAAATTGCGGCATTAAAAAGCCCTCCCTCCCAAGTTGTGAGAAAGCCAGGAGCAAACACAATCTGAGCAATCAGGACAGCAAAATTCAGGAGCCTCTTCCATCACTTCTGAAAACCCTAGACCACCTATGTTCACTTGCTTTGACCTGATCCACTTAACACCTCTGCATGTCCAAGGACGGGGGCAGGTTTTCTGGGAGCTGACAAGGCAGCTGAGCACCTGTGCTGCTGGGTGAGGACTCTGGGCAAGGATTAGCATTCTCCCAGTGTTTGGAAAAGACAGCAGTACAAAGAGGACAAAGGCTTATTTGCCAGTGTTCTAGCCTACTGACAGGACTCCTATTAATGCCCTTGAACAGCACTGCTCCCAGCTGGACACAGCTGCCAAGAGGCGTATTTCCATGCAGGTGAACAACTGCGGATCAGATAGCCAGGCACAGCTCACAGCATGTACCCTCTCCAGCAGGAGAGGTTCTGTGGCTGGCTCTACCAGGTGGGCAGGTAACACTTGTGGGAGAAGGCAGCACAAAGCCTCCAGGAGGGGGATACGCACCCAGCCTCTCCAATGATGCTCACGTGAGCATGGGGCATTGTCCTGCATAGCTGGTGCAGCTTCAGCGGTACCACTGCACTTTCTTTCTTACCAACAAAAAACATCCTGTCACAGGTGGGCTTTTTCCTTCCTCTGCCTCTGTGCAGTCCTTACCTAGACCCATGCTGAACTCCACAGGTGTCAGGTATCCCTTATTATTCTGTTCCAAGCTGTCAAAAACTGTCTCCAGCTGCTCAGGGGTTAGGGGGAGTTCACTCTGGAGCCGCTGCAAAGACAAAAGAATGAACAAACTTGAGGCATGGCTTAAGTCTTCCTTGTGACTGTCCCTGCCATCCTCAGCTCTGGCCCACAGCAATGTGCCCTTTCAGCACTGCATCCTGCCCAGGCTGTGACAGTCTGCCAGTACAGCTGAGTGATGGCACGAACACCAGCCTGGAGCCATTGATATGCTGACTTGTTCCATTACTGGATCATTCAATAAGGACTTCAGAGAGGGAATTTCAGGTTATTTTGTTTGGAGAAAGCTCAGCCCGTTTTCCTCCCCCACTACAGAAGCACTGTCTCTAGTTCACTGCCTGCCTCCCTTCATTCCTGCTCAAAGGTGGCACTGCCAGCCTCCTGTGATCACTGCTGCTCCCAGGAGAGCTCTCTCTGGGCACATGAGGTACAGCTCCACCTCTCTGGCCAGGGAGGGAGGTCAGACTTGTGGGTATCTGGATTCAGTTCCAAGCTCTTGCAAGAAATCTTGCAGATCCTAAAGGAAATGTTCGGCCCATAGCAGCGAGTTAGCTTTCTTCTGTCACCCTCTGCCTGCTGGGACTGTATCACTACTCCCACAGCATGGACAGGGAGTAGAGCAATTCCCCTTTGCAGAGCACCTAGTGTGGAGGGGCACCCAAAGAAACAAATAACTAAGGGGTGTAGGCTAAAACCTCGTAACTGTCCCATTAAATATGCAGCTTTAGATAAAAGCTTAATAAAAATTTATTAATGTAACTATAAAAATTAGGCATCACACAACCCAAACAAAGTGAGTCAATATTTAAAGCAGCATGAACCTGTCAGGTGTTATTTATAGATGTGAGGAGAGATGGGGCAGGAGAAAAACAATCCACATGTAACCTTCCTGATAAGCCTTTAAAACAAAACTCACTAAGAACTACAGGGACTTTGTTAACAAGTACTTTTTTAACAGAATGCAGCAAAACACATTACTGTAGAGCAAAGTTATAGTTCAGGTCTAAGGTGAGTTTTTGGATCATGCTTTAGCTATGACTGTATAACTTTTTTGTCTCAACTTTTTTTGTGAAAGGTTGATGAATAGTTCATCATGAGGGTTTTCTGGGGAGAGTTGTTGTTTGGGGTTTTTATTTAATTAAACCAAAGACTTTTTTCCCCTCCAGATTTCCTATCCACTGCATGCTTGATGTTTGTAAGAATTGTCACGACTCTTTTTATTTTATGCATTGCTTAAAAAATTTGGAATTGCAGTCCCACTTGTCTTAGGAATTCTCTGGAGGTGCAAGGCCATCCCGGGACTTTTAGTTCCTAGCAGCTGGCTGTGCCAGAGTTTGGGTCTCGGAAATCTGAATAAGACAGAGGCCACATGCACACCCACACATGCCAAGACTGAAGGCATGCCACATTGTCCCCTGTTCTGCCACCCACAGCTTTACAGATCCTCCCAGGACAGAGGAAGGTTTTTTTTCCCTCACCTGCATGTCCACCTTGGTGATAAAACCCTTCTCATCCTTGTCACACAGCTGGAAGAGCTCCCTTGCCTTCTCAAGCATCTCCACCTGCACATCTTCCAGCTTGCTCATTTGGCTTGGAGGAGAAAGATGAGGAGCCACCTCATCTTCCTGACCCCCTTCCTCTTTTCCTTCCCAGCGGACGTATCCCAAGAGCACTCCACTCTGGTTCTCCATCTTTTCAAAGTCTTTTCCCCCAGAGCAGGGCCAAACAGAAGAGCTGTGGGGCAGGAAACAGAGAAAACCCAGTCAACCATGACCCTCCACTTCCAACCCACACATGATATAGTTAAATACCTCGGTGGTTGAAAGAACAACATTCAGCATCCATATCTGGACTAGACAACCTTTAGAAGTCCCCTCCGACCCAAAATATTCCATGGTTCTATGAACTGAGCAGAGGGGGGAAAGGCAGTTTGTGTCAGAGACACACCACACCGAGGTACACACCACATGTAGGTACACCCCGCACACACCATGGGTATAACTAAGCCTTCCACACGTCCGTAACCCTCCACCTTGCACCGAGCAAGGAGGCTCTGCTGCCATCTCTCCTCCCCTGCCTCAGACCTACAGGGCAGGCTGAGTTCTTTGCTGGTGAATCCAGGTGCCAAGGGAAGGTTTCAGCAGAAACAAGAGGGTGGGAAGGGAATGTTAGAGCACACAGGTCTTTGCACACAATCTGTGCAAATGACAGAAGAAAAAGAAGAAACGTCTCTCCCAGCCCTCTCCCAGCCAGGTCCTCTGTCTGGCCTTCCACCTCTGACATTTTCTTGTTAACGCTTTCCAAATAGTGGCTCCATCTTTTTTTTTAAATGCTGTTACAGTACAAAGAAAGGTCAGACAATTCCTACACTGGGAAAAATTTAATAAGCCGGGCACTCCTGACCCCTTGCCTTCAAGCCTCTGTTTTGAGAACTCATGAGCTGCCAAACAGAATTTTAATCTGAAACGTTCACCTTTATAGGAAGGAAACCACAACTATGGAGACATTTTAGAGGCCAAAGAAAATATTTCCCATCGCTTACAAGAACCTAATGCAAAAAGGAATGGGAGCACCCATTCAAGCACAGTAAAAATGCCTACGATGCATCCCTACACCAAGCCATCCCCTGACTTACTGATCTCATGGAATCAGACAGCTTCTCCAAACAGCTCCTCTTCAGCAACACCACCACATTTTTGAAGCCTTGTTGCACTGATTGCTTTAGATTTCTCCGTCTGCAGACCTGTTTTCTGCATTGCAGGGCAGAAGTGAGCTGTGCAAGCAGGCTGAGAGCAGATTTAAACAGTGCTGGACAAAGAGGGCTTGAGGGTTGGGTTGCTTGGGTTTTTTTTAACCTCCAAGAAATTAAAAGCCACGTAGAGATGCCACGATAACAAACAAACTAATTCTGTTTGCACTCTCAATACAATGGGAGGATAAAGAGCATGATGGCCAGGAAGAATGTCACATGCGAGAACGATATGAAGCTGACACAAAAGGAGAAGGCAATTATGCCCCACGCTATTTGACTCTGTTTATTACTGCTGGTCCGCGAGCCAGCGGGTGGTTCTGCTTCACAGGACAAGCAGAACGCTTCATTCCCCCTTTCAAATCAGTGCTTTTCCAGGGCGCCTCTGTTTCAAATAAATATCTGCTCAAGTGACACTAAACTCTGCAGAAGACTACCTATAAATGGGTACTATTATATGTTTCGAGTCAAGTAAACATCCCTGGCAAGCAATGGACACAGAGCTGGACCCAAGCTCTAGGGAATACAGCAGAGGAAAGAAAGGAAGAAAGCATGAAAAATAAGAAGGCAGACCATGTTTTTCTCTCTTGCTCTTTCTCAAACCCTCCTACCAAGCATTTTTTGTGTTACGGAGCCAACACAGCAAAATTTGGAGACTAAAGTTAGATTCTATACATTAGCTGGACAGTCAGCTTGCTTCTGATGGCAAGTCTGTGTGTGTAAGTAGCAAAGAAGTCAGAGACAACACCAGCTTGCTTTTCATATTCAAGTAAAAGTGGCAAAAGCTGGCCTTGAAAGAAAAACAGAAAGGACCCAAATTTCTTATGCTGCCTAGGTTTTACAGGTGATTATGGTGAGGAATAACAGCCACACTGGTGAATGATAATTACTGGCTTCTGCAGGCCACCTTCCTGAAGGTTTTTTCCAGACCCATTCCTTTTGCAAAGATACAGCCTCAGCACAAGCAGCACCCTGTACCAGACAGCAGCAGGGGTGGAAAGCAAAAGGGATTTCAAAGCAAGAGCCATGACAGGATTGTAGAAAATAGCCAGAATAAGAAAAGGCACAAGTAGGCAATGTTTTCTAAAACATCCCTCTAGCTGCCTAAGAGACACTGAAGACCCCAGAAGTAAAGATGACCTTACTTTCTTATTATCAGCTCCATCAGTTCTAGAGCAGCCCACACAGTTGACGTCTCCCCAGCTTTACTGCAGCAAACAAAAGGTGGTGCAAGGAGGATGTTCTGTTCTCTCTGAGAGACGTTTTTTTGAAGCTGAAATCCAATGCATTACATCCCTACCTCTAGCATTTCCTCATTTTATCAAAAGCCCAGCTGCACTGTAGCTCCCAAACATTGGCTGAATTAAAAGCCTCTTAATTAGAAGAGCTGGGAGCCTGACATGGACAAAAGTCTGAAAGGATTTCACTCATGTAAAAGACCAAGCCCATTAATTCAATGTTCAGAGCAGGAAGTCTCTCGTCCAAGCTGCTTCAAGTGGCTTCAAGCCAGATGTGGCTTTTTCAATGGTGAGACAGCACTTGTAGAGGAACAAAGCAGCAAATAAGAGAGAGCCCCAGCAAGCAAAATACACTGCAGCTCTGATGGACTTCTCTCCCAGAAGCCTGTGACTGAGAAGTTCTTCCTCTCTATCCCTGTTTGTAAGGGCACTGCGTGGCGCAGGTGAGGCACAAAGCAGATCTCAGTGTAACAAGTGCTGTCATACCTTCCCAGATCATCACTGCAAGTACTGGGGCAGCAGCTTCATCGGCACGATGCACAGCATCACAGAAGGACCACTTTGAAAGAGGCTGAGGTCACTGGAGTACCAGAACTGTGGACTGGTACCCAAAAGTGAGGCAAGCAGAGCTGATTTAAGTGCAGAAAGATCAGCTTGGGAAGAACCGCACTTGCCTAACACAAGGGGCAAAGACAGAGAAGATGCGTACAGGCAGCTAATGCTTTTGGTCAGGCAAACCTGCCAGGCTCTGCCAGAAAGATGAAGTCAAGCCACCTCCAGTGACAAAGCCAGGGGTCATTACCAAAACTTCTTGTCAGGATTAGTTTTTCCACGTCCCTTCAGTCAGCATCAGTAAGAATTAATTTCCACACCTAACCTGGAGTCAGGACAATCTCTGCATCTTGAGCTGTTGATTTCCATTATAATAAAAATGATTCCATTATTATAAAAAGGTGTGCAATGGGTCACAGCAGAATTTGTCTAGCCCAGCATCCTGCCCTCAACAATGGCTGTGAATGGCTGGTGAAGGAAGAGTTACAGCAGGGCAAGCAAAGAGAAGACTTCCCTAAAGACATCTGCCACTGTCAGCCTAGGGCAGTTCCTGAGCCACATGGTTCCTTCCTTATCTTCCAAGAGACTTGTCCAGCCTCCCTTTGAAACAGTATGGAAACATTCACTGTTCCCATGAACATGCTGGTAGAAACGGGGTGCCTGCTGCAGCCAGTAGGTGCTGACAAAGCTTCATGGGACTATTTTTGGGGTAGACAGTTTGACCAGCATCAACTCTACACGAGATGGAGCCTCAGCTTCAGTTCAAACAAGTTGTCAGCCACCTTCACTTCTGGGAACTGTGTTGGAGACCAAAAACGCTCTTCCCAGGGCCTGGGAGATCTAATAGGAAGATGGAAGTGCCAGGGATCTAGGGGGCTCCAATACAACATCATCCAGTCGCCCTGGTGTGTAACGTTCTTCTCCAGCCCTGTCTTCCCCCACCCCACGGGTTTGTCTGCCTGTGCTCAAGGTCAGCTCTGATACTGCACAGTCCACATTTGGGCAGTGTCCAGCACCTGAAAAACCGGATACAGAGCTATGGATTACACCAGGTAACTCCTGCCATAGTATGTGCTGGGGCTTAGCAAGCAAAAATTCACCTGCTCCTGCAAGACAACTTTCCCAGAGCCTGGAAGCAAGCATAGGTCTTCTCAGACACAGCAGAGAACAGGAACCTGCCTGCCATAAAGACAGCCAGCACCAGCTCTTGTGTTTCTACACTGAGGAAACTCAGACCAGTCTTACTTAACTACCTGAGGCATAAACTGAGGTTTGTCCTGTGGCAGAAAGTCAGCTGGATCCCATGGGCTTGGCATGCTTTGGGGAAATCATGAGACTTGAATTTTAATGCTGACTCAGCAGGCCATATGGTCCTGGGTCAGTCACATCACCAGCCTATGCCTATGGACTGTCAGCAACTCCAGTTTGGTTCCTAATGCTTGTGTCAGCTGGCACTTTAGGACCCAATATCTGGAGACTGATAATTGCATGTGAAACTCAAGCATCAAAATAGTTTCAAAGCCTCAAAGCTGAAGAATGAAAAACTTGAACACAGAAACTGCAAAATTCAACAAACAGAAGAACAGACCCAAGTTGCTTTTCCTGGAGAAGGGAGGTCCTACTTTCAAGGTAGCACTACAGGGTCATCGTTTCCAATTTATTGTCTCAAAAAGCTGCTTCTTGTAGCTGTAGGCAGTGTTAAAGAGGTACAGGAAAGTCATGAATAAAATGCTATCAACAGCCAATCCCTTATCTAGGTGACCCTGACCACCATGTGCACATGACAACTTTGGGGTGCTATTTTTTTTTTGTTTTTTCCACAGCCCAATGACAAGGAGGAAAGGAAAGTGAGGAGTGCAGCCAGATTTCCACAGCTGGTCCTTAGATGACCCTAGTCACTGCAAGGCATTGTGCATGCACTGAATGCACTGCATTCCTAGCAGTCCTCCCCAGTGCAAGACAATGAATCAACAGTTAATGAAGGAGGGGAAAACTAAGCACAACTGGCTAAGTGGCTTACCCAGGATTACAGAACAAGGCCAGTGTTTGGGTCCTGTAGAGGGAACCTACAAGGGAAAGAAGGTTTTTGCTTTCCTGTACCACTGAATTTTTGGTGACAGAGTGGCAGAAGGGAATGAGTATTAAAGAAGAATCATTGCAGGTACAGTGTAGGTGTCCAAGGTGTACCACAGACTAAAGTGCTCAGATACTTGCTGGGAGGTTTCTCAAAAGACATCCTCCTGTATCTTTGCCTAAGACAATATTATTAGAAACAACAAAACCACCCCCATACTAAAGCTAAATATTTAAGCCATTTATTTAAACAATTCAGAAGAATACACACCCTTTCCTTTCTACTCCTGATGCAAGAAAATAAGTCTTGCAACTTCAAAGGAAGGAATTCACCAGGTGTTTAGATGCATACTGATCACCCTCCTGGTGCACACGCTGGACAGGACAGGTTTGATCCCATACAGGAGAAGATATTACACAAAGAGGAGATGAAGGGCTGGGTAAGGGATCACTGCAGCAGAAGGCTGTTGCCTCAGCTAATTACAAATGCACAACAAAAACAGGACAAGATGCAGTAGGTACAACGCATTTGTTGCTTGGTCATGGAATGGAAGCATCACTCAGGAGCAAGTGAGCAACAGGTAAGCTCTGCAAGAAAAGAGCAATAAAATCTTTGCAGGTCCTTATACCATTTTACATCAAGCATATGCCACTTGCTCTGTTTGTTCTGCCTACCTTTTGCTCCCAAGGTTTTGAAAGCTAGCAATTGCTATAAAAAGTGCTTGTTGTAGGTCACAGTCACACCTACACATCCCAGGTTTTATAGTACTGTGAGATTCAGTGATCAAATATAAGTATTCACAGTTATTATCCTAGTTGTGGGCAAAAAGCACATATGCACCAACAAAAATCACAGCCATGCAAAACTGACCAGGTGAAGGCAGAGCAGAGATCTTGCCAGGGAAAGACACTGATGCCGGTGGCAAACTGACGTCCACAGATGCTGAACTTCCAAAAGTCGGTCAAAGGAACTGGGTACTCACTTGATGAAAATTATTTTAAAAGGCTCTGCCAAGGCTCAGCCTGAAAAGGCTGGGAGAAGAGCAAAAAGAAAGTAGTTATTTCTCCAGTGTACTTTGTTCAAAGTTAATTTTGCTCTTTCCTTTCTCTAGGAAATTTGTTTCCGTTGTTTGCAATTTGTTTGGGTGGTTGTTGGGCTCTCCCTTCCCAAAGGGAATGGCAGGAAAAGAAATATACTGAAAAATGAGAAAAACATCATTGTTTTGTGAAAGTTTTTTTCTTTAAAAAAACCTAAGAAACCCATACACACCCTGGGCAGAAAGCCTGAAATCAGGTGTTCATATCTAGAGCTACACTTTACTCTCTCTCTTTTAATTGCCTGCACTTGACTGTATCCCTTTAAGGAAACAGGAACAAATCCAGGAACCTTTGTGTTGTTTATTCAGCAGGGGATTAGCCCAGCCTGATAGCCCTGAGCTAACCCGTGCTGCAGTATCTTGGATGACTTCATCATGGGATATGCCAGTAGGATATGAGGTATATCCCAGAAACACTGACAGGTTCAAGAGCCTTCATCATTCTGAAGAGCAGCTTAAAAAGAGGCCCTGCTGCAATTCACCATTTCCCTCACCAAAGTTCATCAAAGAAGAATTCACCGTTATCAGCTGCTTGATCTTCGCTACAAAAACTCGCCATGGGGAAAGCTGCTTGATTCAGACTCTACGCTCGCTCACTCGTATCACCAAGCAACCCGAGAGTGGTAATGGTTCTCTTTTTCCATTTCAAGAGGTGAACAAATAAACTTCTTAAATCTTCACTCACTCATGCTTCCCGATTCAACAGCGCAACAGAAACCATCGACTGTGCCAAGAGCTACCAACATAAGAAGTCTGCAACACAGATAGGTATCTACAACATCCCAAAACAACATCCTTCACCCCAGAAACTGCCACAAATCCTCCACATCCTCCCCTCACACTGCTCCCCAGCTTTGGCAGGCATTGCCAGCCAGTAGCATTTTGCAGCTCTCTCACACTGGCACAGCACTGGCACTGCAAACAGTGAGGGAGAGTGTTTGCACTGGAACCTCTCCTACTAATTGGGGTTTTGGCTTTGTTGGGTTGTTTTGCTTCAGGAATGGAGAGAGGAAGCATCAGTTTTTCCTCTAATAATATTTGGGCCAAGAGTTAATTCTCAGCAATTAAAAACAAAAATCTAAACCACATTTTTTCCATAAACAGCTAATGGTCTTGGATCTGTCAGTGTAACTAGCACACAGCTGATTTTTCAGAAAATAAAGAGCACGCCTGCAACAAGACATGACAAATAACAACAGCTAGTTTAAAAACAAGTAATTTTCACTAACCCCTTTACTTTATAAAGGCTTACAGGTTTTCTGAAACTTTTCTTTAAAGAGACAGAACAGAACATTACATCACATAAGGGTTCATCTCATACACATGATCACCACTAACCGTGCTGTGAAGTCAGAGGCAGATGCTGCTTGGAGTTCAGCAATCAGAAATCAGATCAGTAGTTCTCACCTTGCCTAACACCAAGTATGTTGACCACAGAATATGTGCCCTGCAGGTGATACCTGTGGACCAGGCAGGTAGGCAGGAGGCAGAGAAACTTTATTTGCCAGCCCAGATGTGGGAAAAGGAGGATGGAAGAGGACTTTGTGCTTGACATCAGATACACTGGATCATTTTTGATTCAAAGCAAAAACTAAACACTGGGAGCCCAGGCTAAGGAGATCCCTGCTCTCTTCTACTCCTCTATTCCAGGGGTTGTTGAGGCAGGTAGGAATGCCTCATAAGGAAGACAAGATCCAAACCTAAGCTGGCATTTAAAGCTCTTCAGGAAATTACATAAATCCAGGGCAGATCCTCAGCTTGTTTAATGGAACATGAGTGGCAATTCCCTCCTGCCTTACCTGCCCCTTTAGAGAAGGGAGCGCTTGCACGCACAGCAGGTTGTACCACAGACAGCCAGAAGTCAGCACCCTTCTGCTGGGCTCATGCCACCAGTTACTGAACAGCTGAGGTGTCACCAAGGAAAAAGGGACCTCGGCTGCTGCAGCTCAGCAGGGACACATCAGGAGGATGCTGCTGAAGAGACTCTTTTCACACCCTGCAAGCAGCAGAGGCACTGGGTACCTGAGGCTCCTCCCCAGCCCTCAGGAAAGCAACCACACTGGGTGTCCTGCAGACAAAAATTCAGGCTGAAAGCAGGCACACCTCAGTCCTGTGCTGGTGGAGGGCCAGACACACTTCATCAGTGTTCTCGAAGTACTTTAAAGGCAATATTATGCAGAAACAGCCTTTTGTTTAATAAATGGATAAAGGATTCTAAATGATGCACAAAGCTTCAAATGCTAAAATTTGGGGGTTGTGGAGTTGCCTGTGTAACCAATTCCTGAATGGCAGAGATGGTGAAGAACTGTCCTTAGTCACCGCCTTCTTTAAGAAAAGAATCCAGGAGCCTCAGATTAAGCTGGTGATGGCATTTGCACATCAAACAGGAGGAAGCACTTCTCTACAAACCCTTGAAGCGTGAGACTTGCTGACATGAGATGCTGAGGATGTCACAGGCATTCATGAGCTGAAGAAGTGGCTGTTTGGTTCTGCTCTCAGTTTGTCCGTGAAGGACTATTACACAAAATAGCTGTTTTGGTGAAAATTTTCTGATTCACAAATAGCAAAAAGAGTGTCCTAGGAAAGTATCATCCCATTTTTATGCCAGGAGGATGAGGGTATCTGCCATTACCTGCTGTAGGAGACAAGGGGTGTTTCTCAGCATGAATAGAGGCTGCTCTGTCATCTGCAGAAATCCCCCTCAAAGTACACAGAATCTTCGACCAAAAGGACCACAGCATTTGCTGCATTTTCACCAGCAACAGCCCTCTGAACTGGACTTGGTACTCCAACAGCTGAAGGCCAGGCTTCTCCTCACAGCTGTCATGGCCATCATGGGTACTGACTTGGCTCAGTTCTTCCTTTGAGTCCTCAGATTCTAGCTGCCTATGTCATACCAGAACAAAGATTTTCCTTTCCAATAAGAAGCTGAATCTCTCCATGACAGCCTCACACCTTGTGTCACACCCAGGATCCCTCCCGGGCTGCTGTTACCCATGCACACTCACCCAGCAGAGTCACTGTAAGTCAGTCACCCTCTCTAGGCTTCTTTGGAGCAGTTCTCACCTCTGCTGCAAGAGAGAGAAACAACTGGTGTTGCTTCATGGAGGATGAACTTTCTGCCACCCAGCCTCAGGATGCTGAACAAGAAAAGTGTTCATGGCTTCCTTCAGGTGATTCCCAATCTTGTTGTGCTACTTCTTCATTAAATTTCCCAACAGTGACTCACTGACTTGAGCTCAAGCCCCTCCTGGCCAGCTGCAAGTTTTCCTCAGCCACTTCAGTGCCTTCTTTGTGCAAAGGCTAAAGATCTCATGACAATGCCATCTCACCTGGAGTACCACAGGTGTAAGCTCAGAGAAGTGCGCAAGTGCCTCGCCTTTGTTGATCAAGATCCTTTGTCTTGAAATCAGCCTCATACAAACAGAAATTCATAGCCTTATGCTGTCCTCAGACTGCTCCCCCAGCATACACAGGCACAGATAAAATATCAAACCACAACATCAGACTGCCCAATCATTTTCTCCTCTGCCCTTTCAAGGGAGAAACTTCATTTTGGTAAAACATTCACATTGTTTACTGAATACATGTGGTAAACAGTGATTTCTCCTCCAGCTGAGCCAGCAAGTTCTCTGCAGCACCTGAAACCTCCTTATCCCAAAGGCTGGATACAACTGCGGTGGGGATGCAAGACGTTCAAACATCTTTCCCTCATCCCAAGAAATTCCCCTCCGATGTTTTGAGAACTGGACACCACTATCTCAGCCCCATAGTATTTTCTAGGCTGCACGTTAGCAATGGGATCAGTGGGAAAAGCTTTACCTTACTATTCTGAACCTGCAAGATGCACTTAAAAAACAGAAAAGGTTTGCAAATATTAACAAGCAGGAAGGAGTATGGAAAGGGTTTGTAAGCAGCACAGCTCCCTGTACAAGCGTCTGTCTGGCTGATGCTGTATTGGTTTTGCCCAGGAGGGATGCATGGACAGTTTGACCTTTCTGCAAATGTTGTTAAAACAACAAACAGAGCTGAGGCAGGTGGGTGAAGCCAATTTCCAAGAAGATGGTTAACCCATTCTCCACCTCTCAGAGAGGAAAACTGCCCTGTGCGCAGGTGTGTGACACTTGGTTACCTCTCACCTCTTGATCTACTTGCCAAGAGTGGGTATAAAGGTAAAAATTCACTCCTTCCTGTGAGCTAAGGAGGTGTTGGCTGTGCAAAACACCTTACCTGAAATACCAGGAAAAGGGTGAAGTCCATGCCCTGAGCAGAGACACCTCTTGGCTGTCAGACCACTGAGGGGAACACAGGTAAAGTCTTGAATCCAAATACCACCACTCCCCATCCCAAAAGAAGAAAGGATCAGTCTGAATGTGCAAGAATTCCACGATCTAATACAAGATATCAGAAATATCCTCTCCTCATTCAGGGGGGACAATCACAACAAAATACTAAAAGCCTCAGACTTCTACAAGACAGAAAACTAGAGAATGTTTTGAGCAGCCACAAGCCTTGAACTGCTCCTCCACAAAGCAGGATAACACTGGCATCTGAAGGGCACCTGCTCCTGGCATACCAGGCACAGCTTAGTGCAAGGAGCAATCAGAGCAAGGAACAGCATTTGAAGCAAAGTCGGGAGCAGATGCCAGTTTTGTTCAACATGTACAACTGTTCTGGGAAAAGCAAAATTACTGGAGCAGGGTTGGGGGGATATTCCTCTCTTTGACAAAAGCTTTCACTGAGTCAGAAGCCCACAGCAGGAACAATGATATGGGATTACAAAAAAAGGGGTGGAGGGGAATAGGGGAATAGCTATGCTTATGACAGATAGCGGGAGATTTCCTGCCAAATGCTTTTAAAGAAAAATTTCTAGTTGTCTTCAGAAAGCATGCAGCAGAAAAACCTTAGTTTTTAATCTGACCAGCTCAAGACATCTATTTCTTAAGAAAATACCACAATCTCACACATTCTACTATTCAGCTATTAGTCCAAATCAGCAGTTTCCCACATCAGTAAGTCACCAGGATCAGTTAAGCATCTTGCAGAACCACATCAGAACAGAGAGCAAGTTTCTTCAGTTCAACATTTGCAAAGACCTCCAGTGATCTAAACCGAAGCACTAATTAATTAAGCACCCTCAGCTCTTGAAAACCAATCAATAAATTTTCCTTCCTTTGTCACGGGAACAACAACTGGTTTTTGCAGTGATATACAAACGCCACTGCACTCAGTGAGCTCCATTCTGCTGCTTTAGAGCAAAAGCAGGAAGTCGGAACAGAAAATTCCTAGGGAGAAACTCTGCTGAGACACAGCAACTCGCAAACTCGTCCAGACTTCCTCCTAAAATAATTCTTTGTGCAAATGAGAGAGGCTTTCTTCCCTCCCCTCCACCCATTTTGTCTCTCTGCAGGTGTCCCCAAATACCTCGAGCAGCAGGACAGTGTTGCTCCCCTTCCCTGGAAGCAGCAGTATATTCCACAGCAGAAAGCTAGCGGGGAAGGAACACCGCCACTGTAAATAGAGGATCAGAGCCGCTCCAAGCCAGGAGGTGTGGTTTGCACTGCTCCCTACGCATCTCAGCCCCTTTCCAGCACAGCCTAGTAGCCCTCAGTTCAGAAAGCAGCACAAGAAAACCTGCCCTTGAGCTTCTGAGGTAAGTTCCTTGTAATCCTGCCTTGCACACAGCTGCGAAGGAGAAGGGCTGGGTTCTGAGCTGCCTTAGGCAAGAGGGGAAGAAGGGGTAGGAAAGCAGATGATCCCTCATCTCACATTGAACTTACCTTCCCTGGGAAACTCTAGCTGTGCTTGTACTTAGCTTACTGCCTTCCCCCCAACCAATTTCAATCAGGGAAGTCCTGCCTCAGGTTCAACTCCACTTTTTATGAGGCTGGCAACCTGTTTCACAAAGAGAAGCACGAAGAACTCAGAAAAGAGAAAAGCAGAGCATAAGAAGACAGGGCAAGGAGCATGTTTCCAAGGCATCATAAAACACACACCAGGGGTGAGGTGCTCATCCCAGGACTTTCTCACTAAAGCAGCCAGAGATGCCACCCTCTCTCCTGCCACTGACCAGAGCACCACTCTATCCACAGCATCCCCAAAAGGAAGCAAAGCCATCCCTGCCCGCTGACAGCTGGAGATGCTGATGGGGATTTGTTGCTCAGTGGTAGCTCCAGAGTCTCCAGGCAGCACGAAGATGCTCTCAGCTGTGTCAGCTCCCACTAGTTAAGCCTGACGTCTTCTCAGGGAAGGTGACAAAGGAAAGGAAAAAAAGAGAGGGTTGAGACCATGGCAGCCTGGCTCTTCAACACCTGGTACGGTTTTGTGCCCTTTTCTCACCCCTACCCCAAATACCTCTTTTGCCCAGAAAATAAGCTTTGCCATACAAGTCATGAGCAGGCAAGCCCACCTTCTACAGACAGGAAAACCCCCTCTTCCACCAATTCCCACTGAGCAGACTCCAGCTGGTATCTGAACAGCAGAGACCTCATCAACCTGCAAGGAGAGGAGCTCCAAACAGCCCCATTCTCCCAGCAACGAGCAAATGGGACCTGCAGAAGGCAAAGGTAAAGACGGGTCCTTCCCTACTATTTTAAGATGGTTATTTCAAAACCCAGACTAAAAAGTGGACATGAAGCCTGCTACAAACAATCACAATGGTCTTTACTAGAGGTTTAACAGGGCCAGAGAGCTCCCCTGAGCCATCTGGGAGGACTCCGTGCTAGCAGAGGGCAGCTCTGCTCCACTCCAACCAGAATGATCAGCTCTCCATTCCTCACAGGCTCAGCTTTGCCTCAGCTGCAGGACCCTAAATCCCCTGGGGCAGGCTCTAACAGTGCAGCTGTGGCAAAAAAGCCAATAAAAGCAAACAAACCCATACCAAGTGAGGTACATGCCTCCAAGCAGGAGAGTTTACTCACCATTTTGTTCACCATTGCTGCAGAAGTCTTGCTTGACACTGACCCATGGTCTTGGCTGGGATGCTGCTAGAACAGCACAAAAAAGGGAGCAAACTGCTTTCCTGCACCTTGCACCCTGTTCTGTTTCTAATCTCCTCCTGGGGTTCTTTATAAAGGTTCTCTTAGTACTGACCAAAACAAAAAAGCTTATAAAACACAAAAAAACCCCCACAAAACCCCACACTTCAGAGGCACATTAATGAATCCTTAGCGTTACACCGATAAAGGTCAGGAAATACAAAAAGTTATGGTTCCCATAGTAATGCTAATTCAACCATACTACACATCCTGTGTATTTAGTGGTACACATTGAAAAGAAAAAGGCTTCATCTACCAATGCCTAAAAGGTTTTTTTACTTAGTAAAGACACTTGAATACCACCCCCCACAAGCAACATTTATTGTTCAGAGCAGTGGATTTTCAGATCGAATTGGATTAAGCCAGTCTAAGCATCACCACAGCACCCCATATCCAGGGCAATAGCAAGAGCTCTCAAGCATGATTACAGACTGAACATTATTTGCCCAACCTGAATAGAGGAAAGGGATCCAGGCATCAGAGTGGCTTGAGTCACCAAATCGCAGTCGGCGCAGATTCTGCACTTGGATGCAGCAGGGACTTGGTAAGGAGAGAGGGGAGACAATAACCAGCCAAGCCCCCCACACCCATAACTAGCAGGTGTTAATCCATTCCTATAAAGACTCATTTATGTGATGCCGACAGCTTGAAATATCCTGCCTGGTATCCCACCTCACAAGTCTGGGAACAGGTGAACTACAGCCATGCTGACCTTTTTCCGTCACAAATCCATGTGTTCCTCTGCTTTCCCGGCTCCTGAGGTCTCATCTCCATGTTTGCATAAAGCTCACACCACTCTTCGAGAGGGAACAGCCACAAGTGGTCTATTTGCATTTAGCGGCTCCAACTGAGCAACCCGATTTGCATAGGAAGCGAAAGACTCTTTGTGCCATAGGAAATTCATTAAATCAAAGGGGTTTGAGCACCTCTGCTGGAGCAGAGGATTACCCCTCTGGCTACATCTCTGGGAGAAAGGAAAGGTAGAGCAGGCATCTTGCAAACTCCTTGAAGAGGCAAAGAGGGTAAGGAAGAAGGAAGGCAGCCCTCAAGCACAGGAGCAAAGTGTGCAATGGAAGGAACGCACGTTTGTGGGGGCATCCACACGTCCTTTCTCCCTCCAGTAAATCTGAATTTTTTCCCTAGTTCCCATGATCTCAGACAGAAGGGCACAGTTCAGGACAACAGACATTTCAGAACTTCAAAAACCAAAGGAGAAGAGAGAGACACTCCTGCTGAAGAGGTTCTCAGCCCTGCTAGACACAGGGCACCCACACAGCCCCGCTCGGAGGGCACTGAGCTGACGGAGCTGCCACGGAGCAGCATCCACACCAGAGCCTGCAGCAGGACACAGGCACAGGGACACAAAGCAGAAGTCCTTCTGCTCACAGGGTTGCTGGGTGGCTGTTCCTTCACTCACACCCCTCAGGCCCTTGCACTCACCTTCCCTGCTAGGCTCCAGCATCAAGTCTCCACGCTTTAAAGAGGATTTGCCACCCTCCCTGCAGCTGAAGAGCCTGGCTATTCCTCTGAGCTGTACAAATTCCAGTCAGCATCTAGCCACACCTGCCAAGGGTAACAAGGTTTTGGTCATGCTTTATCTAATCTAAGCACGCTTGATGACGCTTGTCTTTCTTCTTGGGCAAAGCTCAGTAGCTCGGCACCTGCCGAGGAGGGGCGCTGGGCAGGGGCCAGGAGCTTCAGCCTGCAGCAATTCACCCCAGAGCAGGATGGCTCTGCTGGCCTGCCTGTCCCACCCCACAAAAAATGGGCATTTAGCCCACAAACTGGGGCTGTGGGGAAAATGAGGCTCAGCAATACTTAGACTTCTCGTCTCACCTTCAGCTCAGGTGCTGGCACAGGCACACAGCTCACCTTCCTTAGACACAATACAGCCCCACCAGTCCTTGCCAACAGACAAAGCAGTATTTTACAGGGAGCCAGACCACTTGTCTGGAGAGAAGACTTCAACATCTATCATGCTGTCAACCTATAAGTCACCTACATCTTCAGTTCCCAGCTGGAGATGAGCTTGGTTTCCTCCTCTTGATTTTCCAGAGAAGAGGGGAAACTGAGGCAGATAGAAGCATCACTCTTACTCACAGATGTTATGCTGAACGAAATGGAGAGGAATTCAGCTACTGTAACAGCGAGGGCCACCAAGTTGCTGTAGGATGTGTTAGATCTGCCTCCCTGCACTTGCTTCTCTACCCAGCTGCCACCATGCTCAGCCAAGGGTTTACAGCTACCCTGCAAGCTTGCTGTCTCCTTTTCCAGAGGCTGGACTCACCTAGCTATATCCAAACATAGCTGAAATTTTCCCAAATGGTTTGCTTTCTATAGCCTAAATGACATATTTAGACATTCCGCAATTTTATTTTTAACACCACACAGCTACCAGTTCTACTCCTCCAAAGGTCTGCAGATATCCTGCCTGTTGTTCACTGGAAGAGCTTGTGGTAGGAAGCAATAAACAGGTACGTACGTTACCTTTATTGCACGGTTACAATAATCAGGCTTTTTTCAAGCCTTCACTGCCCTGCTTTACTTCCATCCAACACACGTGCTAAAGGCTAATTCTTTCAAAAAGCTGTAGGACAGGTCTTCAGAGCTTTCCCCTGATTCATAGTCTCATCTCTCCAGAAACACAGGTTGCCTCAGCCCGTGATACATCACCTGCTGTGAGCAGGGACACCTTTGCATCTGCCAGGATGTTATCAACAACACAAATTCAAGCCAGCCCCAAGCCCACACAGTGCTGGACACCACAGCAAAGCTCAGGAGATTCACGGCTCGCAGGCACATCTTCAGAGCTCTCCTGCCATCCCCAGAACAACACAAGCCTTTGCTGCAGGGCTTTCAGGTACGTGTAATCCTCAGGCATCCTTCTGAACCAGGCAGCCCCTTCCACATAGATGGGGCCACGAACTGGTGCAGAAGAGTGATACAAAGTCTCGTACCAGCACAGAGATTGAGGGTACAGAAGCAGAGGCAAGAGCTCCTCCTTCAGATGACATCTCTGCTAAATTAACTGCAATCACACACTTCACTGGATAGAAAGCAGGGGTGTTACAAGCCTCCTTGCTCTCGCTCCTTTTACTTGACAGATTTTCCTCCAGTTATGCCAAGCAGATAAGAACACTGTACCCTTCCAAAGCATTGCACCCCACCTCATTTCCTCCCAAACAAACCCATGATTAAAGCCACAGTCTCTGAGAGCACAAGACAGTATTTGTTGCTGCTGTAGTGCTCTGTGACACACAATTAAGAGAAAAATATTTGGTTAAAAAGTCTGTAGGGCTTCCCAGTCATGTTACCCCAACCTGAACTAAGCAAAGGAAAGCCCACCATGGCTCCAGACTTCCTTAGAAAGTCCACAGTGCCACAACCCACGCACAACACACCACTACCTTTGGTGCTGTTTTCTCCCAAAGCTCACAACATTTGTTATTCCTCTTGAGGCACTTAGGTCCTGCAGTCAGGTGAAATACTGAGATTCAATCCTCCCTGGCAGCTTATACAGACATGCAGAAATCTCTAAGACAATCAGAAATCAGCAGGAGAAAGCAAATTAAGAACATGTTTTTTTAAAAAAAACAACCTATTTGTCATTTCATGGGTTTTTTTTCCTCGTGTGGCTGATGGTATTTAAAAGGTTAGGGCTGGCAAACCTTTTGAACATGTGGCCAGAGGAGAGCACATGGTGCTCCTCGCCACAGCAGAAGCACGTGGGATCCACCCCAGTGCTCCTGGCACAGCTGCAGAGGTCAGGTTTGCTTAGAAAAACACGCATTAGGGCCAGGCAGAGGGAAATCCTTCTCAGCATCAGCCAAGAAATTAAAGGCTCGGGATGCAGGGTGAGGAAAAGAGAACATCGCCAGGAAAATATAAAGAGGGTCAATCAGGACATCCACAGCACCTCCCCCTTTCAAGCTGCTGGGCCACGGGTACCTCCAAGGATCCACAGTGACAAAGGACAGAAACTCATACTAATTGTTGCAATTCTGCTGTTCAGGTAGGACAACAAATGAATCACGAGAGATTCAGACGTACAGAGTAAACCAAGGATTTCTGCCTCAGACTTTATGTGGACAGCACGCCAAGGCATCTGGCAGGAACGAGGGAGATGCTGCTCCACTCAGTGGAAGATGACACATTTGCTACAGCTGAAGCTTCTTGTCACTATCCTTAAAGCCAAGAGGGGAGGAGAGGAGGGAGGATTCAGTCCCCAGAGCAGCCTTATGAAATCAGAAAGATTTAGACAGTGAGGAGCTGCATGACAGAAACCAAACCTAGTTTGCTGTACAGAAGGATCGATACCCTTAAAGCTCTCTCACCATGAAGAGCATTGTGCGTGGAGCTGAGTCCATGTGATTTCTGTTGCTGTCAATTGTCCTCATCCCATCAGTTTGTTTTTTGAGGCTGCCTGGCAAGGTCACGAGGAACAGCAGTTCCCCAGCACTGTCTGTGTGCTGCTAAAGACAGCCCCACTTGGAGCCCTCCTTTGCAACACCATCTTCAGACCAGTAGACAGGAGGCTCTTGATTCATCAGATGCACCAAATTGGGGTGTGGGGGAGAAATTTTCCTATCTCATGGTGACAAAATAACCAAACAGACTTTCCAGCTGAATAGTTCATACTACCCACTGCAGCTTGCCACAAGAAGCCAAGAGTGATGCTCCAGGGAATGAGAATATTTTTTGCTCAGCAAGGTAGCTTCACAGACATTTTATACCATCTTATGAAGGATTCTAAAATTGTATGTATCAGGCCTCACATCAGTCTCTGTAGAGCAGGGTGTCCTAGCAAAGAGAGGATTCTTCCACCCCAGCTCACTGCAGCTTTTCAGAACCTCCTCTGGACCACCAGAATGGGCCAGTGAAATAATAGACTAAACTGATTATCTGTTTGATCTAGAAGAGCAATTTCCATAGCCCTCAGGAGATGTATATGTATATATATTGTTCTACATATAGCTATTTAGATGATCCTCAGAAACAAATGTAGATCTAGAACATGAAAAATAAGATACAACTGCCCCTGAGCTTGCATAACACAAAGTTAGAAATTAAGGTTTTCTAAGCCCCCTTTGATGCAG
Organism: Oriolus oriolus; assembly: GCA_013400235.1. Classification (NCBI taxonomy): domain Eukaryota; kingdom Metazoa; phylum Chordata; class Aves; order Passeriformes; family Corvidae; genus Oriolus; species Oriolus oriolus. The sequence goes on from VXBT01006601.1 coordinate 602,872, forward strand.
AACAACCATCAGAATAACCAAGAACTCAACAGGTCACGACTAAACAAGCAAGCTGTGTTTGGATTATCCTTGCCTCCTCAGGATATTCCTGAGCACAGCCATCTCCCTGTGTCTGAGGCTGGCCTCTTTTCCCCTCAGCTGTTTTCAGGAAGTCCTACAGGAAGGACTTAGGTTCAACACACAAGTTCACCAAAGTGCATCCCATGCACACAAGATATTAAAGAGAAAGACGCCGCAGTCTTAGGAGAGGCAAAGCTCTAGTATTTTTTGCCTTCCAGAGAAGGAGAAGCAGCACCAACACAGCTGCCTGCAGCATCTTTATATGGTGCAGTGTCATCTACACCTAGACCACGACAAGAAAGAAGATTCCCTGAACAAAGGCTGTTGAAAGAAAGTAAAGGAGAAAATAACAAGGTCTCCACTCAGGTCCAACGAGAAAGACCAAAGTTCCGTGACCTCACATCAAAGGAGCCTGCAAACTTCACAGTGACAGAGGAGGAGAGAAGGCGAAAGAGGCAGCAGCTCCCCATCCCGGACCCCACCAGGGCAGCGCTCCCCATGCCGTGGCACGGCCGCAGCGACGCCTCAGGAGCGCTGTGTGCGGGAGAAGGCAGCGCTGCACAGGAACGCGGATGCTCCGCACCAGTCCGTCACCGGCGAGGGACCTCCGACAGCTGGGGACGAGGGAGGTGTGTGGCTGTGTGGCCAGGAGAGGATCCCGCAGCACACTGGGCCCCCCCAGCGCTCCGCTGCCCTCTGCCCACAGCCGCAGGGGAGGAGCGGGGGAAGGCCGGCGAGGCGAGGATGAAGGCGCCGGCGGGGCCCTTCGCTGGGGCAGCCGCTCCCCAACACCTCGGCTGCGGGTCCTGGCCGGGCAGAGCCAGCAGCTGCCCCGGGGAGGGGACCGGGCCCGGAGCACCGCGCCCTCGCCCCCCGCTGCCGGCCCGGACTCCCCTCACGGCGNGGCGGCCGGGCCGGACCCGGCGGACGGGCGGGCGGCAGCGGGAGCCGGGCCCTCCTGCCCCTCGGGAGACGCGGCACTGCCCCCGCCCCGAGCCCCAGCACCCCCGAGGGGCAGGAAAGCCGCGCACCCAGCCCCGCTCGCGGCCACTCCCCCAGCGGAGCCGCAGGCAGCGCCCGGGCGGCTTTATGGAAGGAGGATTCATTTCGCCGATTAACAGCACCTGCCCGGGATTTTTGTTATTTTGCAGTCATTAGAGGTTAAGAAAGCTGTTTGCTTTACCAGCTGCATGCTGTAGTACTAATTACAGCACTTGTCCCCGTCACATGACAGCACACAACAAAGTGTCTTCCTAAAGTTTCCGGCTGTCAAAAGCCTGGAGAAAGCGGAGCCCGAGCCCTGTAGCGCCCGCCAGACACGCCAGCGCCATCCCCAGCCTGTGTGGGGCTCTTGTCCCTACTCCGGGCGAGCCCAGCAGCGCAGCCCGGCCGCGGCTCCAGGGCGGCCATGCCCAGATCCCTGGGCTGGCACCCAGGAAAGCCCCGGCTTTCCCACAACCCAAGGGCCCGTGGTTTCCATGTGCTCCAGCTGGAGAGTAACCGGGGCAGACCCCGGTGTCTGTCATAATCGGCAGACACACAAGAGCCAGTATCATTTATTTCACCAGCTGGGAAACAGACTCTCTCTAGAGCGGGGTCAGTTTCCTCAAGAGGTGGTCCGGTAGTGGAGAAGTTTCAAATTTGTGAGTAACTTTTTACTAACCCTTTCACAGGTGCCAAACACCTGCTATTCCCACAAGAGGGTGCTTAATTCCTCCCGGAAACCCGGTCACGAAGCTCCAATAAACAGAAGCTAACAGCATTTGGGGCATTTCAGCTTGAGTAAATAAGAACTGGACCAATATGCACCCTTTTTCCACCTCTAGATCAATGCCCCCTTTATTGTGTACTGATACATGTTTACCCTGAGAGGAATTTGAATGGACTTGGGCCTAGCAAAACAAACCCACATCATACAGCACATCCAAAAAATATTTAATAAACCTTTAAACAGCAAGACAAGCAGCCTACCAGAGCCAGGTAAATATACTGAGAAAGTTTTTATTAGAAGATACATTTCTGCCAAAATAAATAGTTACATTTTCTTCAGCAAAACATTAGAAAATAGAAACAGGAGGGGAAAAAAAGCATCAACAATTTAATACTGAACTTTTAAAGTGACTGTGAACACTGCTTAGTGACATTGCCACATAAATACGTAACTTGTGTATGCTATTGCTGGTCTAGTTGCTGCTCTGACACCAGTAATTTCCACAGGACCTCCACATGTGTTGTGTGCTTAAGGGTCTTCTCAAACTCAGTGGCAGCAGTGGAGTCCCAGGACACATGAAGCTCAAAGAGCTGCTTTAGATGCTGTTTTTAAGAACAAGAGAAAACCCCAGAAGAGAGAGGTATTTATTTCAAAGTTACATTTCCAAGTCTTCTGTTTGGAACTAGAGTTTCCTCCTCCCTGTGCAGGAGGGCTGATGTGGATCCACAGAGTGAGACAGATACAATTAGAGGCTGTCCTAGCGGAGCTGCCTGGAAAAGGAGCAATGTCCCACCGGTAGGCAAGGGGAAGGAGGGAGAGGAGAGGGAGTCCTGCTGCACTCAGAAAGGCAGACACCCGAGGGACAGGAGGCCAGAGCCCACTGTAAAGGCACACTGTGTGTTTGGCACAAACAAGCTGGCTGATGTGGCAGCCAGGTGAGGTGGTCCATTCTCTCGCTGATTTAAGGAGAAGACAGAAACAAAGCTTGAGAAAACTGTTAGCAAGGCCCTCTGATTTTGGCAGCCCTGCCACCCACCACATCTGGCATATGTTTAGTAAAAATGGACACCCCCTAAGGGAAAAACACACAGAGAGTTTCAGGTATTTCTCCCACAGCCGCTCTGGCGAAAGTGAGAGCTCTTTCCTCCAAGGAAGTACTAAATTACGAGATAATTTTAAAAAATTAATAAAACCACTCGGAAATATAAGTGTACTAAGGACACCCCAGTGTTGGCAGACAGCAGATTCTCTTTTATTCTCTTGTCTGAGTGTTGCAGGTACACAGCCTTCCAAGAAGCCATGAGAAAACAATTCCTAGGTCCTATAGATAGTGGTCAGTATTTTCTCCTGTCCCTTGAAAACCAGCCTGCAACAGTATTAGCAGTAGGGCAGGCAGCAAACCAAACCAATGACACTACACACTAATTGTGGGTTACAGAGCATGCCATAGGCACAGACTGTTGTACACGTAACAGCTCTACAGTGTTGTACACTGGTTAGGGGCTGGTTAGATGCACAATAGGGTCACCATTAGCCTTGTTAAAAGCAGCAAGTAGTAACACAGGAAGGAGAAAAAAAAGGGGATTCCTGAATGCACAGACCCTTTATGTGACACGGTGGAAATGGCAAGGGTTGGGACTCCTGCAGGAATCCAGTGAATGCTATGAGGACCATTGGACATGGACTAAAAGATGAATTTTTGTCCAGGAACCTGACCTCTCACTCACCATAAACTGGAGAGCACACAGGCCCTGGCAACTGCCTGCTGGGCTGCCCAGCCACACATTTTGGAGAGGAAGGGACTGACTGCCACAGATGACCTTGTTCCTACGGACTTGGCAAGCGTAGGTTAATCAGCAGTGGCTGCCCAGAAGATAACTTTGCACGACATGAGGTACACACAGAACAAGGGGCTGAACAGTTCCAGTGAGCACTATCGCAATAAACCCCTCCATATCCAATCCAGAGCCTATCACAAGGCTTCCAGAGATTTCAAAAAGAGTGGGGTCTCATCTAGACAAGGCAGCACTGCATAACAAAAAGCTGTTCACAAGCTGACACAGCCCTTTTTCTGCATCATGGGAAAGGTGATCTTCCCTAATTCCTTCATCCTTTGCAATCTATGGTGAACGAGCAGCAAGAATTTCAAGCAAATGGGCAAAACTTTTCAAAAGGAAAATGAGGGTAGTTTGAGGTATTTTTGACAGATCTGCAGTTCCTTTATCAGAGCTCAAATCTGTAACGTCAAAAAGCTATCACTCAATAGCCATTGTAACACTTGGGGAATAAAAAGAGACAAAGAAAGGGTTAATACAGAGTGGTGCATTCCCAGTATCCATTCACACCCTGCAAATTAGCATAGGAAAAACAGGAATTTCCTCACTGAAGAGTTAGACCTTTATTTTTAAAGCCAGACTTTGATTTGTGGTTATAGTTTGAAGTGTACAAAAAGTTTCTCTTTGAGAAGTTCATATAATAAATTAAACTACAGATGAGGTGAAACAGAACAACTCAGGCCTTTTACCAGGCACAGCTGTTGGTCTCTTGAAATGCATGAACCAGAATCCCCAAGCCTTCTGGATCAGAGCACTGGAAGACAGTGGCATCAGCCCAGTCGGCACCAGACCAGTCAGTTCTGATGCAAAAGGCAAGGGATAAGAGTGCCAAGCTGCAACTTCTTAGCACACTCTGTTACCAAGAGTATTTTGTTTCATAGTTTAGTGGTTTACATAATCTCTCAGTGGTTTTACCAGTCCAGGAAGAAGGGATAAAAAAATACTTGCATCATTTTCTCCACCCATATATTAACTCAAAAAAAAAAAAAGACAGAGTCAAAAGGGCAGCAGCTTCTAAATGCAAGATTTTCCTTATGCAGTTTTGCCCCCTCAGATGTTTTGCTTCTGGATAAAATAAATATCTCTATGTTCTTGCCAATTGCTCTGTGTGCACTAGGGACAAGAGATACGCATTTAGCAATCTACGTAGCTGTGCATGTGCCATTTCTCCCAAGAAGGTAGTCCAAAACAGTGGAAGAAAAGAAATCCTGTACCAAACCACAAAATGAACACCTTTTCTCAGTTCCAATTTTCATCAAATTCATCCTGCTCGCACTAAGTGACAGCATCTTGTTGCTGGTGATTAGTCAATCGCAAGATTGACTTGTTTTGTAATCCAACGTTTTATTCTGATTTCAGAATCCTCCAATTTTTTTCTCTTCCTGTAGTGACATCCCTGTTCCCTAACTGACTTAACTATGCAAAGCTTAAGACTAAAACTGACTGCATAAGTGCAGGCCTGCTTTGTAAGCTACACAGGCCCTTGTGTTACATAGGTAGGTTACATCCAGCAAGGGCAGTGGGGTGATAATCTAAGTCACAAGTTCATTCTTGCACTGGCATCTCCTGGGCAGCGGGTTAGCACCACAGCTGCCCACTCCACTGCCTCCCAGATTGGCACAGCCACTGCAGGAAAGTCCTGATGCCTATCAGAGTCTCCACACAAACACCAAACCCATGCCCAGTGCACAACTGTGCTCGAAGGAAGCAGCACCCACCCCATCACCCACACTGCCCATGCAGATTTACTACTTTCTCCAGTTACTAGCACAACTTCTGGGCTTATTTTCCCTTTCTAAATCTAAGGTGCAAAACTGAGTCTATTAAAAATCACTATTCCACGTATAGGCTATGTAATCAGCTTCAGATACCCTGTCCTGCTCCCCAGCAAAGACAGCATATGTTTGCTTTGGCCACTGCACACTGTTTGTGCTAGGAGAGGTAGAAGACGCCTCACGGAGCTAGACAAGCAGCAGAAAAAGATACCAGGAGCTGGGTTTGTCAGAGTGTGAAGACCTAAGCTTAAGTCCATGCAATCCCCAAAGGAAGCCATGCCTCACCCTGTGAGGAACAGGGAGACTCCTCAAGGCAGAGTCCTGCTCTGCTACAGACGCACTAGCTCTGGTCTTTTAAGGGGCAAGACAAAGAGGAGCCAGTTCCAAGCCGCTGCATGTGCATCAACAGTCTTAACTTCCCTTCTCATGCTCCTGCCAGCTGCAGAGCAGGACCTGTGAGCCACAGCACAAGACAGGCAAGCTGTGATGCTGGTGTAGCTACAAGCCTAAATCCTTCTCACTCCAAAGCTTCAACAACCAAACTTTCTAAGCAAAAGAGAGATAGAAGCCTCAGTTTGGCAGGAGATCTGTATCACCCACTTGGAATTTGCCTCAGTTGTACAGCCCCCTAAGGAGCAAAGCCTGACTGGATCCTTGTCAGAGGCAGCCACTTCCCCAGCACTTGCTGTGACACCCCACCACAAGCCTCTCAAAAATAACATGCCCTGAACAATTCTCATCTTCCTACAAGCACTTCATATTGCCTCAGCTGCTAAGCTGATCCTGAGATAGCCAGGCTGAGATTTTTCAGGGCTACCCCACACCAATTCCATTCAAATTCAGGAATAGGGCCTCAAATTCAACATGTTTCCCTGGGGAAAAAAAAATCTGTCAAAATCACTTCTTTAAATAAGCTCAATCACTTAACATTCAGAGTTCAAGTCACAGCAGTTCCATGAGGACCCCAATCAAAAAGGGAGAGACCAGGACAACATGAATCACAGAAAATACGTAACTTTTCTACACTTCTGCAGTTCCAGTGCAGTCTGCTGCAGGACCAGCTCTGGCTTCCAGTGTGGATGCAATTAAGGAAGAGAGGAAAGGACATGGTTTCATCAAAGAAGAAAGTCAAGAGGAGACTTGAAAGCCATGAGAAAAATTGGTTTGGCAAGAGGCTACTTCATCTTTCAGTAGCACAAAGAGCTAAGGGCTGTCAGATGATTTAAGGAGAGGAATCAAGACACATGCTCTGAAAAACCAAGGGAGGTAAAAGCTGTATGAGCTTGAGAGCGTCATCTACATCCCAGTTATTTTAGCGGTAAAAAGCCAGTGGCAATTCAAAGTGCACTATTTGGGAGAGCCCAGCTGGGTCAGCATCAGCCTGGCCACAGGCAATGGCCAGGCCTCACCACAAGTCTAGAGCAAGGAATCAGCCTGTGTGTGTCTGTGAACACAAAGGTCCCTTGCCTGGCCCAGTGGGCAGCAAATGGCTACGGTCAATTCCACCAGTCTCCATCCCGGGGAAATCCCCTTTGCAGCATATTCAGGAGCACAGGGCAGCCTGCTGCTGAGGGATGAGACTGGTCCCACCCTGTGTCCATTCCCCTTCCCACCCACCCTCATCCCCTCACAGCAGCAGGCTCAGAAGAGTGGCAGGCACTCTTTTGCACAGCCTAGAGGTGGAAGCTTTAACTGAAACCCTTCCCGAGGGAAGAGGGAGGCTTGCATGTCCACGTTGATGCAGAGCAAGCCCAGCATGAGCTGGCGCTGGTACTCCTCCCACTTCATCATGACATCAGACACCGAGCGGTTGCTTCTCATCCACATGGGCAGCGCTTCACCACAGGGTGGCGGGGGAGAAATTGGCAGGTTCTGGGGCCCTCCAAGCTCGAGGTGATAGTAAAGCCTGAAAGGCAAGTACATGCAAATACTCAGGACATGGGCAGACTTGAGCAGGCCACCAGACCAGAGCTCCAGAACCACAGTCCTGTTTTGTACCGTACTGACTACATGATTTTAGTGAGAAGTCTGTGTGTGCTCATTTTTCCCCCTCACATCTCTCAGTTACTCAGACCGTGAACTCTTTTGGGTAAGCATCACACCTTTGTACTAGGATCAAATCACAGCTGGGACCCCCTGACTACTACTGTGAGAGCTTCCTATCCTCATCCACACAACAGTCTTGCCATAGCCTCAAGCCAGGGGCTATTGCAGGAGTTCAGTGCAGAAGCACAGGCACATGTGCAGGCCCAAAGCACTCAGACTCATTTGGAAACTCTCTTGTGTTCCCTTGCCATGATATTCCCTCCCCCCCCCAAACCAGGCCAAGATCTTGAGGCAGAAGAGGTCATTTGAACACAAGTACTCCTTGGAAAGGACTTTCAGGGGATCCTGGGCCAGCAAATGCCACAAGGACAAGCACCTCTGTCTTCTAGAAGGAGCAGGCACTACGCTGGCATACTGCTTTAATCAGACTTACATCTTCTGCCCTACTGTTATAGTGACAGCTTCATTACAGGGGCTGCCCTGTAATGGGAAAGGAAGGGGACCATGTGCTGAGTCTACCCAACAGTTAAGGGAGCCAAGAGACCATGGACCAGATTTGCATTTCAGCTTAAGTGGTAAATCTGTCTGGTCAATTTGTGCCTTACTTGCTCTGCTCCAATGGAGTAGAGTCTCTAGAATGCAAAGGTGTAAGGAGAAATGGAGGGCTCCTCCAGAACAGTGCTGTGAAGAAAAGCAGCCATACCTGGCTGAAAGATGGCTGCCCAGTTTCTTCTTGGCTTTCTTCACAAGATAGTTGCAGATCTCTGTCATCTGCTCCCTCATCCATCTTATATCCTCAGGGATATCTGGGAGCCATTCCAGCAACCTGTAAAGAAACAGGAGACAACCATTAGCTGGGCCACACAAGGGAATATGATGAAAAGAACACCAGTTCCAAAGTCTCTCCCAAGGCTCAAAAATTTATCACCATTTTCTCAGGCAACTTCTAGCACACAGCTATCTTCCTTCAAGCTGAAAGTACTGCCTGTAACTAAACAACAAAAGAAGATAGGAAAGGTTTTGGGTTATTGGTTTTTCTGGTTTTGTGGGGGTTTTTTTGGTTTGGTTTTCTTTTTTATTTGTGTCTGGTAATTGTCAAGAGCTCCTTCCCTGGGAACACTGGCAGTGCAGAATTAGAGAGAATCCCCCTCTCTGTCCATTCAAACACTACAGCCACATCAAATACTTCTCTGCACTGGGAAGAGCACCACTGAGGGACCAGCCCAAGGCTTACCTGACAGTGAAGGAAACTGCAGACTCCAGGGGTAGCATGTAGGGGACCATCATTGCTGTGGCCACACGGACAGGCAGCATGTTGCTGAGGCCAGTCAAGAAACTTCTTCTTTCAGCACAAGCCTCCAGAAGAGCTGAAGGCAGAAGAAAACTGGTTGAGTATCCCCAGTGGGACTATCTCTTTTCTTGTCATACTTCAGAAGTTACTCAGCCTGAGGCAGCCACCTCTCACTTCTTAGGAAGTCTTGCTCAGGTTAGAAATTCCCTGAGCACAGCTAAAACCAGCAGCTTTCACCTTTATCAGACTCTAAAGGAGTGAGCAGCAAGACCCCCTCCCCTCTCCTTACCATGTGGAACACTGTCAAATTAATCAGCCTCTCTCAATCCAGCCTACACAGGGCAAGCCCTGACTTTATCTGAGACCCCCAATCCATCTAACCCTCAGCAGGTGCCAGTTCAACCCCTGGGCATGACCAACACAAGCCATAAGCAATAATCACACATCCCAGTAATCTTCTGAGGCTGGCCAGGCAGCACAGGAAGATTACCTGTGATCTCTCCCTATGAATCATACCTTGGTTCAGTCTGGGAGGCAAGTGTTCAAAGATGTGCTCTTCAACAACAGCAAGGGCAGTGTTGTCCTCTAGTTGGTCCTCAGCTTCTGTTTCTTCCTCTTTCTTCTCTCCTGGAGGTGCTTCTATGGCAAGGAGAGGACGGGCAGGACTTGGACGATGAAGGAGACCTGAGAAGAGAAGTTATACTGTAAGGATGACACAAACCAGGTGCCCTGCCTGGCCTTTACAATGTTAGTCCTTGCTTTACCCTAACTCCCCTCAGGCTGAGGCCATGCCCAGCCTCTTTAGCTTACATTTGTTGTAATGCTTACCACAAGGAATTAAAAACCTTGCTGGTTTAAGTTCATTCTCTTTCCCCATCAGAACTTCTCGCATTTCCTCTCTAAGTTCTGCAGGGTGCTGTTTTGCAGAGTTTTGTTGCCATAATCTGCCAGTCACCCATTTTACAGACAAGATTTCCCTCCCGCGGTGCAATCCCAGTCATCCCGGTTCGCATCACTGTCCACGGACACGAGGTGGCAGCAAGCGCCCACCCAGCGCTGCAGCGGCTGGAGCCAGGAAAGCCGGGCAGGCACCCGGCAGCGCCCCAGGGCCCGGCACCGGGGCTCTGAGGGCAGCACCACACAGACCCAGCTCTGAGAGCAGCAGGGTGTCTGCAGGAGGTCCAAATGGCACTGCTGCCCAACAGCGTGCTGGTAACTGCAAAGGTCACCACCACCTCTGCTTCCTGAAGTGCTAAAGCAGACTTACTAAGGAGAATTCCATACCCCAGTATCTGAGGCGCAGTTCAGTTCTTCCCTTCCTCTTTTCATACGCACCACTGACTACTCTCAAAGCCACAGCACCAACTGTGGCACAACACAAAATTCAGCACACCCTACAAACTGCCAGTGCCTTACCATTCTTCTTCAGGAAGTGCAGTGCATCCCGATAGCCCTGCTTGCACATATCCCGCAGCACCTGTGGGGCAGAGGAAGGCGACAGAGTCATCTGGAAACTGGCTGAGCAGAGCAAACACCTACCTCTAGGCTGGCTTCAGAAGAATTCTCCTGACTCCTGAGCTATCTCAAGAACAAGTCTCATTCTTGCCAGCCTTTCTCAGGCTTTGAGCAGGAATGGGAGGTATAGCATCAATACACTGGATATGGGAATCACAGCACAATTTAGATTGGAAGGGACACCTAGAATCCTACCTAAGTGTGGGCTTAGAATTGCAGCTACCTCATTTCCCCATCTGCAGCTGATGCTGCTGTGGGCAGCCTTCAGGCAGTCACTCTGACAAGCAGCCCAGAATACTTCCCCTGCAGATGCCAGGAGGGGGCATTGTGTCTGCAGATAAAGCCAGCTAAGACTAGAGAGGGGGTGGGAAAAAACTTGCCCAAGTATTTCAGCACATGAATGCATGCTTATATGTCCAAATGTCAGGGCTATCTGGCACTTGCATCTCCCAGAAGCACACAAAGTTTGCAGTGCCACTTGCTACAATGACTTAGGAGAAAGGCTTCCTACTGGCAGCTCCATCCTTACCTTAAAACACTGAAGTGCACATTGGTTCTGATGGCCAATACATCTTTGTTTACAGTGAGCCTGATTTCCAGGCAAAGACTACTCTAAAGAGAGCAACATGGGAATACTTTCCAAGCAACTGCTACCACCTAAATTCCAGATCTTCAAGTAGCAAACGAAGACAAACCCTCGTGCAGGTCCTCAAGGTTTAGCAAGTCACTAGGTTGATAATGTCAAGATCAAAGACAAACACAAGATACAAAACTAACAGTGTCTGGAATCTTCTCCTGCCTTTAAAGGGCACACAGTATAACCAGTGCCCAATATCTGTGATCCCCAAATTCTGGTGAGGCCAGGAAACTCACCTGTGGCTCTGGAGGAAACAGGGCCTTTGAGAGGCGGTAGAGGTTGCGAAGGTTGAACTGGATGCTTGTATTGGTGACTCTCAGCTCATGCATGTTTGTGGAACTATCCCGTGGGCAGATATCGCTCTCTCCCGAGAAAGGAGACACCGTGATTGTGTTCTTCAGCTCATACTGGGGCAAATTGTCAGAAATCCCTCCATCAACGTATCTCTGAAATCAAGACAAATGCAGCAATCTTCATTCTTGCAACTGATCAAACAGCTTTTTTACTCTGTGTCCCTCTTCCTATTTGTGTGAACAACTTGGGAAGAGAATGGAGTACATCCACCAGTACTGGAGGAGTCAAAACAGGTGATAGTACAGCTGTGTTGTTTATAATCTCCTTTTGCTATGTGCTTTTCTTGGTTGAGTGTGTTGGCCACAAGTGTTCAATAAGACAGGCATGTTCACTTGTGTGACTGCTGACTTACATCTCCTATGCGGTTTGGACTGCTGTCCAATTAAATAATAATACACACCAACAACCACCTGCAGTGCAAATTAGCACTGATCTAAGCTGTCACACTTTGACATTGTGCCATTTTCCGCTTGTGTTTAAAATTAATAAGCTCAGACACAAGTCCCCACTGGCAGAAGGTTTGCTACCTATGAGTAAAACCAACTGATTTTCAGCCTGATCGAGCAGCAATCCCAACATATGCATACACACTGGGAATCAACTTGCTGTGGTGTGATAACAGAGCACAGGGGGCTTGGGTTTACTCTTAACAGGCACCCTCTTATCAGAGAATGTTCTGTACTTCTGTACCATGAACACACTTGCGTTACCCTTGCAGGAAGGGCAACCCCAGTAGCATGTTCTCAAAACATTTGTTGGATACTATAATTGCACAAGGAGCTGAGCAAGACGATTCCTATCACAGGTTTTGGCAGAGTAAGCAACATGCAAAAGATAAAGGGAAAAGGATGTCAGTCAAGTCAAAAGAGAAGGAAGCTGGGGGTCTTTGCAGAGCAACTCCAGCTCTTGTGAACCTCAGTTATAGAAGACTCCTGCTGGTTTTGTATCAGGGTTGATCCTGCAATTTGCTGCCTGGATCAATTTCCTTTGGACAGGGTCAAACACAAATCATGATCCAGGGGCTATGCAGCCCCACAAGTAGCAGCTGTAAACATCTTTCAGCTCTCTGCTGGGTGAGAAGCTGAGCCAGTAGAGGCTAAACCCAGGCAGAGCACAGAAATGCTGATTGAAAGAGGAGGTGCTCCATTCTGCATCATGCTTCCTCTTGTCTCACAGGCAGACTGACCACCAACATTGGTCTTTTGCTGCACAATGCCTAGGAAAGCACCAAATGTGTTGCCTGGAGGGTGCTTTGCACTTTGTTCTCTCTTGCTGTGGATGGCAGACAAGACAAAGACCTCTTCAAGCAGCTTCTCTGAGCCTGGGGAACAGTTCACAGGCTCTTGGGCTGAAAGCAATTAAATTAAGCTATAGCAAGCCAGCTGCCATGGAGGCAACAGTGTCAGGGTGGACTGCACAGCAGCTTGCCTTCTTGGGAGGCCAGCTAAACCTCAGGGCTACATTTGCACACAGCCTACAGCTTCACAGAAGATGGCTTGTGATTACGGTTGTAGGCTATAGCAGCCCAAACTCAGAGCACAGGACATTTTATCCTCATGGCAGCCCTTGCTCACTGAACACTGTGGCAAGACAGACACTTAAGAGACTCCTATACCACCTGAATTCGGACAGTGAAGAAGTAGAAGGATAGGACAGATTAAACTCAAGGATAAGTGCATCATCTCAGAAACAGTAACACAGCTTGCTTACAAGATGCCTTCCAATAAGAGAGCTGCCAACAATCAACTCAACGCTCTTCCCATTCTGAAGTGGACATCACTGTTCCCTAAGCCTAAAGCAACCACAGCAAACTGCCATTGTCATCCTCTCCCCAAAGCTGCTCCACTGGGAGCCAGACTAGGCTCAGCTAGAGCTGGAGACGTCTGCCTGACTCCCTTTGCAAGGACGAGATCCCGACATGCTGAGTGGGACGAGAACAGAGCAAAGCAGGCAGCATGCACTTTGTTTAAAGAAAAAGGAGGTAAGTTTTCGTGCTGAACAACACTAGTTTTGCAGTAAGGATGCAGAAGACACGTTTCCCTGAGGGTGGCAGCATGACTCCACAAATGCCGTTAGAAAAAAGGCTCAACTACAACAGAGCTGAAAGCCAAACCCTTGTGCACGTGCACACCCCACTCTCTGGTCCACCACTTCCAAGCAATGCTGATTAACATTCCTCAGTAAAGCTCAGCTGCCACTTCTTTGGATTTGCCAGAACCTCCAGAAACCTAAGTGTAACCACTCCCCAGTCTCCTGCAAAGCCCAGGACAGCACAGAGCCACAGGTTGGAGCCACCAGCTGCCTGCAGGCATGAGCAGCAGCAGCTTTAGGGGATGGTTCACAGACTGGGGTGCCCACTTCCCATTCCCTTATGTTCTCCCACGCACAAGGCCGCTCACTCAAATGATTTGACAATCAGCTTTGTAACCCTTGTTAGGGGCTCATCTCACCCACGTGCAGTAGACAGTTCACAGCTACAGTGTTTGTTCACAGGTCAGTTACTGACCTTTCCACTTCCCAGTACTTAGGATTTTTTTTTTTACTCCCCCCAACCCATCTCCATCATCCACTCCATGGGGCTACCAGATCTCTGAGAATTGAATACTGGGAAAATTTAGGAGGAAGGCAAAATATGGATTTTTGCACTTTGCACACAGTAACATTGCCTTGAAAACTAGTCCTTGTGCCAAGCCTGTCAGTTTATCCTGTGGCAAATACAGTCACCACAGGCATGCTAGGAACCATGCATTCCTGTTTCAAAACCATTTCCCAAGCTCATACCCAACCCAATTTAACCTCTCGCCTCATCAGCAATCCCCCTTCACAGCCCTGCTTTTCTGGGGAAGAGGTAGGAATTAAATTTTCTCATCTCATATTTCCTCCCCACCTTTTCCCATGAGAAGTCATCCCTCAGTGTGCCAAGGCAGCTGCACATTCCAGAAACCCTGATGTTGCACACAGTTTTGGAATTGTGAGATTTTTGCCTGATGCACACCAACCTCAATTAGCCCCAAAGAGGGGTAAGGCAAGAGCCACTGCTATGGTCCCACCAGCTGTAGGGAAAATGCCCTGCCTGCAGTTGCTGAGCAAATACCAAACCTTTACTGATTCTGTCACTTCTCTGAAGGGATGGACAACACTGGACATCTCCTCCAGGTCATTTCCCTGACCAACATGCTTGCACAAGACAAAAATCAGCCAAGCTGTGTATTATGCAGGAGCAAAACTGACCTCACTTTTAGGACGCAGGTAGCAACTGGAGCAGATTTGATGCTGTGCTCTGACAGACAGAGGCACTTTGGTCAGACCAGTTCTGGTAAATCAGGGCACATATTTCATAGCAGTTCTCCCTCTCACTTTTGACTATTTAGTTTGCAAAACCCCTGCCTTTTAACATGTTCATTAACCTATGTAGCACAAGGGAGATCAAGCTCAACCAGGAGGCCCTTAAAGCATGACTGCAATACCCAGAAATGCTGCAGCTCTGCACAGCTTTCACGTTTTAATTTCTAACATGCAAACACAGAGGGATAAATTGTTCTTGGACAGCCTTGGACACAATTTAAAGAAAGCTCTGGCAGGCAGCAGAACATTATTCTCAGAGAAAGGACAGGAAGAACTCCATGGAAAAGAGCGCCAGTATCCACACCACTAGTTAAAACCCCGCAAAAGGTGTCAGGCACATGGGAGAGGGACTACACTCATGACTTTTATCCTGGGCCCAACTTCTTTCCACATGCAGACAACTGGAGTCTCAGTGATGGACAATGTTGTACCATGCAGCCATGAGAACCACCTGCTAAGCCAGCCAGCCCTTCCCCAGACTGCCATACATTACTGTTTAGTAAATCCACTGGTCCTCAGGACATTTATAGTCAACTGTGGGCAGCAGTGGAAAGAAGGCATAGCCACTGCTGCAAGTTATTTATTTGGGAATTTCTCGCATCTCTTCCGATAAATGCTGCCAGCAGGCAGGCAATAGCATTGTCAAAAATTACTCATTAGCATGCAATTTAATGAAGAACCGTCTTAGGATCTTACTTACCACTCCACGCAAGGTTGGAGGTATCAGCCCACAGTAGACAGGGATAAAGGTGCTGCAGACACAGGCCTGAGGGAAAAAGAGATCCAGACTATAAGAACCAGATCAAAGCCTCCTGAAACTATTACTCTTCTCAGAACACTGTGCTGTCATGTGCTGACAATTATACTCCAGTACTAAGGACATTTGGAGACCAAGGCAAAACAAAACTGCATGCAGTTCCTTGCCCAGCCCTCTGCAGTAAGATTCCATTCACCTGGATCAGTTCCTCCTTGGAATTGAAGTCTGACAGTATCACATTTTCTCCATCAGAGACCCGTGTCAGGGAAATGCCCAAACGCCCTGCTGCGACCTCGTGCCCATTGTCTGGCACAGTCTTGGACAGGCACATCCGAATGGTCTTCACCAAGTTGAAAGAGGGGTGGAGTGGGCCCAAGAACCTCTTCCGGGCTTCTTTTGACACCCGAATAATGCTGGCACCAGCCTCACCTGCAATGAGAGAGAGACAAATGCACCATGAAATGCTACCAAAACCAGTCTTTTCCTTTACAAAACTAGGCACAGAAAAACCTCATTCCCAGCTTTCCCTGGAGGTTTCTCCCCACTGGCTGATATACAACTCAAACCAAGAGGTTTTTACAGGGGGTGTTACAGAACTCATGGAAGTTAACTGTCTTGGCCCTCACACTCTTCCATCACAAAGAGCTACCCTCCTCTTACTTATGTTTTACGAAGTCAAGGAAGATCATGTGCGTCTGACTAAAGGTTCACACTTTTTTTTTTAGATCCTGGCCAGTGCAGGGCTGGTGAAAACAGACTAAGAAAGAAAACAAGGCTGATACTTCAACAGCTTTGAGGTTATGGATAAATCCACTTCAAAACATATTTCACTAAAAGCTTTCTAGTAAGCATCTTTTTCCTGACAGGAAATAGAATCATCAGCCTGTAAGCAAAAGTGCCAGAACAGGAATGCTGGTGCTTTCCAGCTAAGTGATCCCACCTCTGCTGTGAATGTCAGCCACATCTCATGTGAGCAAGAGGTATCCCCATTAGGGAATCAGTGACTTAGTCCCTCCTACAGTCCTGTCCCTTCCATCTCCAATTCCACAGCACTAAAATAGGCCCTGATGGCAAGCAAGACTCCTGAAGGCATGCTTGATTTACCCTTTCACACAGTGACCCAGCTGGGTTTGAGGAGAGGAGACCGTCCCAGCTGCACGAAAGGGAAGGCATGTGCTAAGCCCATTATCTCAGTCACTAGGAGCTCCATCTGGCAAGCACATCAGAGCTCTCCAGTAGGAAAAAAGGGATGAGAGGAAACAAAAATACAGCATCCAACATGTTGCCCTTTGCACTCACTGACTTCTGCCTCCACAAACATCCAGCCATGGTGAGCTACAACAGTTTCTCTAAGTACCAGCTAATCACTGTATACCAAGGAGTGTCAGGAACATATGTGAGAAGAATGTGAGGGGAAGAATTAAAGAAACCAGGAGAAAAGAAACATGTTTTTACAAATGAAGACTCTTCTCCAATCAAACTGAAGGTAAGTTCCTGGAAAAAGGTGAAAGACTACCAGTTCAAGCCAACTGGAAGTCCCCTCATTTTGCTCCCCCACTCAGTTTTTCAATTGCAAAAACAAGGCAGCAGAATGAAAGAACTCAAGTTAGACCCAGGTTAATAAATACAATGGAGATAAGAGCAACAACCCTCAATGCTATGTTGACACATCCCAATCTTTTGCAATACACGTGTGCCAGCAACATGTTTTCCATCAATGCAGCCTGGGAACGTGATTCTGGGCTTAGGAAACCCATTAACACCAGTAGCTCAAGCACACAGAGAACTGGACCCTTGAACATAACCAGAGACTCTGAGGTCAGGATTTTAGGCACTGTGAGGTAGCAACTTAGCAGAAAAGCCAAAGTTCCCCATCTGAAGCAATTTTTAGCCCTGTAATCCCAGTCTTCTGTCCTAGAGCAATGTTTAGCAGTCTAATTCTGATCTTACTTACTCAATTAGCAGTAAGCCACTGAGCCCAGCCTGTTCCAGATAGTAGCCACATGGCTCAACATCCTTCCCAACACGAAGGTCAGCCCCACAGAAATACACTTTATAATCACTGCGACATTAGCACTCAAAACGCTCCCTAAGACACCTTCGTGTCTGTCAAGGGGAGGAAAGACACACAAAGAAACTGCTATTAAGCAAAAAACCAAAGGAATCCCAGCCCAGCACCTTGGCCACATGACCCCATAAAGGAAACTCCTCTGCACTGAGTGCATTGCAGGGAATTGTTGGCTTGGTTGAAACCCCCAGTGGGAGGGTGGGTGTTGAGCATGCAGCTGAGGGGAGACCTCTGTGTGCAAAGGCCATACGGGGGGGAGTGTGGGTTACCCAAGAGATGGCGCTTAGAGAATGATGGTTTCCGGCCTGGCATCTCAGTGTGCAGAAAGACATGACAGCAATACTGAAAACAACTGCAAGAGCTTATGACTGAACAAAAATGTGAGCTGGAAGGGGTTTGGGTTTTTTTAAGAAAAACAAGAGAGCAAAGTCCCGACTATGCCAGGAAACAGCATTTGAGGGGCGCCCCAGGTTGCAGCTGCCTGTTCTATCACTGTTTCACACCCAAGAGGGCAAAGAAAGATTATTGCTAATTAGCAAGTTCATTCTTTGAATACTTTCTGGGTGTTTTCTGTTTTGGGTTCCTTTTATACATATGTGCATACATGCATGCCCACAGGAGCTTTGAGGCACTTCTGTTTAAAAAAGACATCTGTGATTCTGTTGGACTCACTGGATCACTTGCACCAAAGCTGGATGCAGAATTGCTCTGTGGGAAGACATGGGCACAGGGTGACCTGCAGTACCACCAGCTTTCCAGGAAACAAGGCTAGCTGAGAGTTCAGCCAAAGAAGCCAGGTTTATGTAGCTAGATCCATGATAGATCACAAGTCCTCTTGGAAATATATTAGGGAGGAGAGAAAAGAAGTGACAATGTTTTTAATCCTGTTACTACCAGAAGTGCTATTCCAGGAAAACCAGATCAAATTCTGATTGCAGTCTGTCAGAGGGAGCAGCTGAATTAGAGGCAGTCAAGAGAAACGACTCCTACAGGGGTCAGCCACCAGCTCTCAATTATTCCTAGGACTAGTCCAGTGCCAACTGCAGTCCATAGGAAAGCTTCCCATGGTTTTTGATGGATCTAGTGATTCAGGACATAGAGTCATGTGAAAAAGCTGAATTAAATTTGTATTTCCTCATTGAGGTACATACCATGGGGCCAAGGCCATCCCTAATAGATGGCAGTGTTTGCTAAGAAAACATTTAATTCTTCTTGCACCAACCAATTAATTCAACACCTTTCCCTATACAGATTTACTAAGCCAATATTCCTCAAAAATTTTGCATTAATATATATGGAATATTTAATTTTCATTAGAAAACCCACATCCCCCTTTACCCCCACCCCCATCACTGCCCCAGTGGGTGTTGTTATACATAAACCCAAGTACTGCAGGCTATTACCCTTATCTGAATTTCAGCTGTGATGACGCAAAGGAGCATCACACTGTTGTGTCCTCAAACACCCCAACATGTCCCTTGCCAGAAAAGAGAGAGGCCAGCTGCTCCTCCTCAGCTGATTTGTCATCTGCAGTGGCTACAAGGGGCAAGAGAGTAGCACCCATGGGAAAAGCCTGAAGGCAGCTGCTAGCTCACGTTTCATTTTTAAGCTTATCAATCCAGTTTCACGTTAGCTTATCTACATAGGATTAGATTGTTCCCTTTAACAACTGACTTTCTTCTCTATCCATCATGCTCAACTCCAAAATAACCCAGTAGCTAAGTCTGTACTGCCTGGCATCCCCTAAACTCTAACCTGAAAAGCACTCAAGCAGCACGTGCTATTTATAACTATAAACAAACACCCCAGCAGAGCAGCCTGCTGCTACTCTGCCTCTGGAACAGCGGAGCTGAAGATCCATCACCTAAAACTGATGTTAGCCGGGCAGCTGGGAAGATCCTTAACTGCTGCTAAGGGCTCTGGGATGAAGCAGAAAGGCTACTCCAAACCTGTGCAGCGCGTAAGGACGAGGAGCATCGCCAAGCTTAAACACTGCAGGACAGGAGGGGTGACAAGTGGGGAGGAAGGGCCTCTTCAGGCCCACATCTGCGGCAGCAGGGCTTTGGCACCAAGGACGCCAGGATGGTCCCCTGTTAAACCACGTTAGACCATATTGATATCAATTTGCCAGCCAGTAAAATGACAGATGACCCATGAAGTATTTCAAATGGAAAACAGTGCCTAAGACACAGACAAAAATAGGAGCAGAGCAAGCTAAATAGGGGGAAGGGCATTCTGGATATTTAACCCAGCAGCTCACCCATGACACTGCAGCTCCCTCTGGGAGAGCTTTGTGTCAGCACAAAGATCACCCTCTGTGCCAGGGACATTCCCACTCCTGCCTAGAGCAACAGTAAACAGGATACAAACTTAAAGGAAAAGTTCTCCAACAGGGATGGAGAGCCGAGGATGGCACAGAGAGCTGGTGGATGTAGTGACAGCATTCTCTGTCCCTACTGGCAGGAGGCACAGAGAGGTCACACCCCAGACTGCAGATGCCATAACTTGCCTGGACTAGTGGGGCAGGCAGGAAACTCTGCACAGCCTCACTAAACCTGCTTCTCATTCAACACCAACAAATGGACTCCTTCCTACACATCAGCAACACAGGAGGCACCACTCCTCCCTCCTCATTCCCATTACCCAGCTAAGGCTCCAGACTGGCCCAATACAACAACAGCTCCGAAAGGAAGCCAACTAGCAGAAGGAAGCATAGTTACTTTTGGTATTCCCCCAGGACCCTGACAGCCCCATATGCCGTGTTAGTCTGGCATCACATGACCAAGCCAGTTTGACTGTAAGATTTTCAGGACAGGAGCCCTGCCAGCCCTGTGTACTATAACCAGGGACCTCATTCCAGAACTCCTTAGGTTCTGCTCAGCTATCTGTTCCAGAGAGGTTTGTGCGATACTCAGCACGGACGTCCCTTTTAAGAGTCCCCAGCTAAAATCTTCACACTTTGATTTCAATGCAGCTGGTTGCTAAGAACTGCTGGAATTGTCATTATCCCATTGGTAGATCCCAGTCTGGATGTGAATTTAGGAATACGATGAGTCAGAAGGATTTTATTAGCATGATCTTCCCCAACATTAATCTCGGTTGCCCATCTCTTGCTATTTCAGCTGTTCCCGTGCCACATACATGGAAGAGCTAAAAGTCAGTCTCTAACAATGAGCAGAGGTTTCAGGAGAGCTGCTCCATGTTCTTCCAGGGCACAAATCCTCAAGCTGCTCCAGGTCAGCATACACAGCTCCTGCACTTGCCTCTTCTCTAGAGACTGAGAGTAAGCAGTGCACATGCTTTCCTGCCTGGCCTCTCCCAGGAGATGATACTGTCCTAATTATAACACAGTCCTGTCACCAGCACAAAAGAAACCCACAAAGCTGTAAACAAGAGGCACCAAAACAGAAGTTTTCAAACTGACATCTAGAAAATAATTAACAGAGAACTTTATGGGATGTTTCCTCACGGGTAGCTCAGATCATCAGAAAGTGCCTGTTTGTTCACCCCAAGGAGCAGCACACAGCAATGTGCCAGCGACCCAAAGACAACCCCAATTCTTGTGGGCAATGACCTCAGTTTGTGGAAGATCCCACTGCTTGGGTAGACTTCTGTTCTGCTTTCCACACTCATGCTGAAGCAACCTGGTTTCCACTTATTGTCCCAAGAGAGCAAAAACCAGCCAACATTTCAGCCAAGCTGAACAAAGGCCAGCTTGTCCTGAATGGGAACCTGACCCAAGATATTCTCTGATGGCCCATCAGTGAGGCTGAACAGACACCAAAGGGGGCCCCCAAGACAAATCCATGCCAGCAGGAAATAAAGAGCAATGTTTTACAATCTACCTTATAAGACATATTCAGGCAATAGGTATACCCCACTGCTGGTGACAACTCTTTACTTTTGGTCTGAAATCCTGGACAGACACCTAAAAGCATCAGGTGCAGAAAGAATATCCCTCACTTGCCACAAGTTGTAAAATTGCCACTATTTGACACAAATAAAAACCATCAATTTTTAAACATTTGAGGCTGGGGGATGGCAGGCAGCTGTAAAGTCTTTAAAAGCACCAACTCTTTCCCCATCTGTGCACATCTTCCTGTAAGCCAGTCACATTGAGAAATACCATGTACCAGAACAAGCTGTTCGTCTGGGACTTCCCTAAATTTTGTTGTTTTGATGTATATTTTTTATTTTATTTAAGGTCTCACTCAATCCTTCTCTCCAACTACTTTGACATCAGATGAGAAACAGCTCGGCTCACTTGGCTCCAGATAAAGAGATACAGGAAGGAAACTTTTCTTTTTATTTTTGGTGATACGTAGGAGGTAAACACAACTCCCCTCACAACCACACCCACTGAGTTTGCAGACAGTCCTACTGCTTGATGAGCTGTTCCCTGTGGCAAGTAACCTTTCTCATCAGGGGCTCTGTGCAGGGATTTGACCTCAGAGTCCAACAAACAAAATTTTGTAAAGGAGAGTTCTTAGAAAGCCTGGCCACCAGCTGTACGTAATGGTGTTTCTCTCCCTTTGCTCAGGAATGAGAGGCACAGACACATATCCTACTGGAGCAACTCCTAGGGATCCCTGTTACACTACAGTAAGCAACACCTGTTCTGACCTTGCAGGTGGGGCAGGTGCAAACACCAAGAGAGAGAGCCAGCTTTTCAAATAGGGCCAGCCCTTGCAGCCAGAGGCAGATGCTAAAAGAAGGGCTCAGCTCACAATACTTTCTGGTTCAGATTCTTCATGCTCAGCATTCCTTAGACTGGACATAAACTGTGTTTAACCCAAGACACACTCTGCAGCAGGAGGGCTACGTAAATTCAGATCATTTGCAGCTGCTTCAGAACCAGAAGCCTCTCTCTTAATGTGTCTGTCCCAAGATGTTTGCTTTTCTAGCTCAACTGGGAAAAAACAACCTGTCAGTCATGTTACCTGTTTAACTAAAGCCAAACCAAAAGGAGACATTTTTCCCATTTGAGCCAAAAGATATGGTTAGTGTGCTCTAGATACCAGTTAATAGATGAACCAGAACTATTGCCACATGCTAGATATGAGGAACCTAAGAGGGAGATCTGCTTTTAAGTTGCCAGGGTTTCTACTTCTTGCACAGAGCAGCTCACCAGGCAGCCCACAGCGACTGTCACATGCCCATCCATCAAGTGGTACTTGCAGGGTAGGACCCTCATGCAAGCCCAAGTGCAGATGCACCACTCATGCCTCACCTTAAGGCCCATTGTTCTGCTTTGTACAGGAGCAAACAGGCTTTAGGAGAACAGGCGTAAGAGCTCCCAGGCTTGATGATGTCTCTAGCTAATCCTTTGCACTGGTCTTAATGAAATGTTGGCACACCAAAGCTTCACCAGCACTGCTGTTCTGCAAGCTGAGACTTGCTTTGTTTCTGCGGTCAGGATGGGAGCCCTTATTTTCACAACACAAATCCAAAAACAGCGCAGCTGCTGCTGTGAAACAATCGATAGGAAGGGCAGGAGGCAGCTCAGTGCAGGCAGCCAGCCAGGATCGCTCTGTCAACAACCACAACAGCAACACCCACTAGTCTGATCTATCTCTACTGTAATGCCCTAAAATGAGGCTTAATGCTGCATTTCTGTTCATAGCATTAGAGAAATCAAATTACATAACAGTGCATGAAAAGGAAAAGCTGCTCAGGACCCCAGGCAAGCTGAACTGAAAGCCATGTTCCATCTTCATCAATCCCCGTCAACGCTAAAGTGCAACTCAAACTGCATGGGATGACAAGAAAAGGAGATTCATGGAGTAGACAAGGTGCAGCTCAGATCCTTGCTGCTCACTTTGGACCAGGTACTGCTGAGTTTGAAGCAATTTTTTTAAAAACAAGTACTCATCCAGAGAAAGCTAATGGAGGAGAGAAACAGACCAAAACCCGTATTGTAATGATGAGAAATTACCTTTTTTCTCTGCTCTGCACAGAAGCATAAGTGGAACTACATCCAAATCTCACTTTATTCACCTGAGTGAAAACAACTAACACAAAGCCTCCAGTCGTCACTCTGAGCAGGAACTAGTGCAGCAAGATCAAGCCTCACCCAATGTTGCACACAGAGTTCATGTTCACTTCTCAGGGTCAGTTTGCAGGATGGCATCACACACGCCACTAGACAAAACTGAACTGTGTCCACTTCACAGGGGAGGCATTACTAGAGGAAAAATGTTTTAGAAAGATCAGGGCAGGAGAATAGATACCTTTGCCAGGCACAACAGATCCACAAAGACAAAAACTGGAGTTAGCAGCCATCATTTCTACTTCCAGTCTGAAGAAATAGCTGCCACTCCAGCAGCCCTTCAGCTTGATCACACACCAGCCATTACCCTCAGCTGGCTCACCAACACAAAAACAAAGCTCACACACAGCTTTTGGTGGCTGCCAGCCTAAGCCCTGCTGAATGCTTCCCTGCGTGCTTCCAGGTGACAACTATTCCATGTTCAGAGATGATACCAGAGACATGGCTGGTTCTGTCACACCACACTCTGTCTTTCTCCCTTTCCTTTCCACTGTACATTTCTGTGGCTGCTAAAACCCTAACACAGATGAGAGAAACAGCCCTGACACCCTCCACAGGCTCTCAGCCTGCATCATGCCCAGCTCACGCTCACAAGGCTGGCCAACTGCCCCCATCCATGCCAAGCCCCTCCCCGTGCACCTGTGAGCATGATGCCTGCTGGGCCCACTTTGCCCTCCCATCTCACACAGGCAGGTCAAGTGTCACCTTACACCCCAAACTCTTCCTCACTGGCCCTGGCGTGAGCAGGGCAGACTCCAGCAAGGAAGTGAGAATCAAAAGCTTAGTTTCCAAAGTAGTCCTCTGGCAAGGGGTGTTAGCATTTTGCTCTAGAAGGATTCTCCTTTTGCTGGAGCAGCTTCAGGCAGATAACAAGGTAAGCTGCATGCCTTGGGAACCACGGCAAGCAAATCTAGAAACTGATGCTACCTTTCTTCCAGAGATACCAGCAGTGGCCCCCCAGCCACAACATGACTGGCGTTCTGAAAACAACTACGTGAACAGGACAGGAACTACTCGCAGAGGGTTGCACAGAACCCTGCAGGGGAAAAGCCTCTGCTCAACCCTTCCTGCAGGGCTGAGCACACAAACAAGAACAGAGAGACAGATGTTCAGACGAACATCTGACAGATCAACTCTTCTGTGTGCAGAAATATGGCTAGCAGTTAAATGCTTCCCTTAAAGATGATTTTACCAATCCCACTATGTAAGAACACTAGGATAGATAAAATCAATGTAACTCTCTGTGCTGACATCCCACTCTGAAACAGGACTCCAAGTTTTTCCATGCATGGCATAACTATGGCAGCCTGAATCCACACTCTGCCTCCATAATACACTGGAATATTTTTTTTTGCCAGGCCCAGCACTGAACCAGCAGCATTCAATGCAGCCAGCAAGACTGGCCCTTGTAATTAACACATGTAAATGGATTCTTCATTCATTTACACCCTCAGATACCACCTCCTCTACTTCAGGATGCTAAACTAGATAATCCACAGGAGTGGCAGCTCAGAGACTGCCAGAACCTCCAACGCTACAATGATATTCAGTTCTTCAAATCATAAGCCTAAAAAAAGGCCTCCAAAACCAATATCCATCCAAACAAGTGTATGAAGAGGAGGAGAATGAACCATTCTCAGAAGAAATCCTCCAGGAACAGCACAGCTAGAAGCCTGGGAAACAGTGGCAGAAGATACTTCATAAAGCTTGCAGATTCCAAAGGTCTTGTCAGGCAGAAGTCATCATTGGGGATTTGGCCTTTATCTGTACCAGAAAGCACAACCAGTTCAGTTCTGGGCGAGTGCCAGAGGGCAGCACAAAGCCCTAGGTTCTAATAAACCTACCAGCTCCCACATCTGATGTAACACACTGTACTGCAGATCAGCACAACCCCAGGGGCAGGATCAGGCCTGCCACAAGCAGTTGTTGTATCTCTAGTGCCAAACTCTCTCCTCCCCTCCTCTGGCCTTTGTAGCTACAACCATCTCCAGCATCTTTTCTACACTCCCAGGCTCACTAATTGCCTCTCTCCTATGTGCTCCTTGGAAGGGATTTTCTACTGCCCCAGACACTGTCACTTCAAGGACACATTCTGCCTTTTCTCAACGACATGGATTTATTTAAGGCCTTCCACATGGAATAATTCCCTCTACCCCTCCTTTTCACTAGCTCTTACTCTACTTGCTTGGCAAGGCACACAGCTCAAGGCAAATACACATGCATAGGCTCTGCTGACTCCCATATAATTGAAGACACATCCTGACTTTCACCTCAAGTCTCAAGAACACTTAGAAAGGAAGAGGACAAGTATTAGAGCTGGGTAACAGAAGTGTAGAAATGCAGAGGATTCAATGGAAAAGTGGTGGCCACTTTGGAATTCAGCCATTAGCACGGTTTGTATTGCAAAGAGCAAAGTGAACAGGAGTCACCCACTCACACCACTCCACGGAGTAAAATTTCTGAGGTTTTGCAAATGTCCTGTAATTAGAAGGCCTGCCCATTCCCATCTCCAGAAAGAAGGAATGCTGACTAATTATCATTTCCAGCCCTTGCATGGTCCCTTTCATGTACAGCAGAAAGCAAGCACAGAAGAGGTGGAAATCCTCTCCAGCCAAGCCAGGGAGCATTTCTTCTATGCTTCATGGAGGGCACGGAGAGAAATATGGAGAAACCCAGAGTGAGCAGGGGCCCAGTATCTGAGTACAATCCCAAGCTCACTGCACTGGAAAGTAACACAGCGCCCCGACAGATAGGAAACAGCAGCACCAGCTACTGGACATGCAGGCAGAGCTGCTGTAACCATTGCAGCAGCAGGAGTTTGGAACTGAACAACATAGCAAGAAATTTGAGGAAGGCCCTTTTGATTTGAAGGCCTTTTGATTTATCAGGACTAAACTTCCAAACACAATCAGAAAGTGGACATAGGACCCTGAAGAACACAGGACAGCTTCTCCTATTTTATACGGAAGACTTGCAGTTGCCTTGAGGAGTTTGGGGAGCCAAGAGGCAGAAAGAAGTGGAACAGCTCAGACATGCTGCAAGGTCAAGAGACTTGCTGAACCTATGGGTCACAAGAATGACCACGCAAAGACCTCTCGTGCTGCTGCCAGTGACACTGTGCAGCTGCTGCCATGGCTGGCAGCAAGGCTGGCACCGAGCTGCTCTGCACACCTGCTGTCTAAGTGGGGTGCCAAAAGAATAAACACATGCCTTGCTAGGACTGTTTTTTTTCCTAGAAGTGGCTCCTTGGCTTCCCTTGCACTCATCAACAAGATGCCTGCAAGACCACCTTTCCTTACAGGAGCTTCCTTATTAGAGCCAGGCAGACAGCAGGAACAAGCACCTTCCCTCCCAGCAAAAAGTATTGCAGGGTGCTCTGGCTGCCACCTCACTCCTCTGGACACCTGATCCCACAGCCCCGTGACTGCTGAGGGCACTGATCCAGGCTCAGCAGCTTCTCCACCAAGCCAGCGAACGTTTCCGACTATGTCAGCACAGAACATCTCCCCCCCACTTCTATTTTCCACCACAGAGAAAAGCTTTACCACTTCCAAGGAGCACCAGAAGGTTCCCCAAGAACTACATCCATATCTACATGTATGTACATAAGGGTGTCTCCTTCTTGGCCTGGGGCTACTGAGCTCAACAACTTTTTCCCCAGGGAGGGCCTCTGCAGGAGGTACAAGTGCCCATCTCCTGTGCAAGGAGGGACCTGACTACTGAGACACCACAGGCGCTACAAAATTTTCCTTTGTGTCCCTGTGGAGATCCATAGCTCTCTTCATGCAGCCACAGAAGACAGCATCACATATACTTCCCCTAGGATAAGCATCCTGATTCATGCTTTGGCCAGCATAAACTGGCATTTCTCTGAGGACTCTATAGATTCTAAGCTGGTTTATTTCCCTCTCTTAGTCTGGGATTTGGTGTTAAGATTACACACACACAGAGAAAATAAATCTCCATGACCCGTTCTTAAGCCTTTGCATGCACATAATCAAACTTCAGAAGCACAACATTTAAGATGCTAATTATCTCAGTTTCAAAAGGTTTGGTTGGGCTTTTCTTTTTTTTTTTTTTTTGCTCCTGCCACCCAATGGAAAAAGTCTCTACAGTTCAGAAGCACATTTCCTGGTGGTCACATGGTGACAGCTGACAAGCAAACCTGAATGTCAAATAACTTATTTCATCTCAGGTGAAGCCTGAGACAGAGCCCTGGTTAAGACAGTAATTTAAAACAATTCAATAAATAAATGCTGTAAAAAACCCAGGAACAGCTCTCCAAAGAGCATTCCAAACAACAGTACTCAATCTAGCAGATACATGGCCTCCTTTCTGTATTCTTAGTACTGAAAGCATCCCCTCAGCTTGCCTTCTCATTTTCTGTCGACCTTGTCATGCTTTAGAAGAACAGCTAACTTCCACAGATGGGGGTATGACAGCCAGCTTTGCATTTGACTGCAGAACCCACCTCTTCCCCCCGAAATAGAAGCAATTCAGCAGCTCCAACCCACCCTCAGATAGGGCTGTCTGGGACAACATTCACATGCCACGCAGACAGCTGAGATGCTGTTGGTTAACTATGAGTCAGAGGGACCTTAGTACCAGCTCAAAGACAGCTTTTCAGTGATTACAGCTTCACATCCCATCATTTATTCAGGCTGCTGTGCTCCCAGAGCAGGCACAACAAACCCCATACAGCTCACCAAAGTGAGACAATTCAAGACCTTACCAAAAATATATTCCCTACTCAGTATGAGAGATTAAAGAATCCAACAGCAGCTGCATTTTAGCATTCCTCGTGACTGAAAAACAACCGTCTCACCACATCACATAAGCCAGTTTTTCTCATCCAGGCCAGTGACTTACAGATTTATACAGACAGGTGACCATCCTCAAAGCTCCACGCCTAGAATTTGTGAAAAGCTGCAGGATTTGAGGTACGCACAAGGCAGAGACTGCAAAGCCAGCATAAAAACTTTTCACTTACTTGGCATATAAAGGTGCATTTCCTGGTGTGCTGGACTCCAACATCCCCCAAGAGACGGCATAGGCGTGACAGAAGCTATTTTCCAGAAAACCCTTGGGGCAGGAAGCTATTCATGCCACAACACTGCACTATGCACAGTCAAGTAACTTGTAAACACATGAGACTGCCCGATGCACCTTGACAGCCCCACAGATTATTCTAGTGGAAAAACTGCAATGCTTTTTCATGTCAGCAAACAGAAGAACCTCAGAGCTGGAGAGAGAGCACTTCAGATGCAGGACAACATCACTGTTTTAACCTTGAACAATAAATCCAAGATCCCTACAACTTAATGGTAAAGTGCTTAACCAGAGCTACGCAAGGTCATATCAGACTGTAAATACCTCCTGATCTCTTATATAAATATAAGGTGCCTTGCCTAAGTAATATGCATGCCCAATGTTGTTTTCTTTGACATTCTCAACCACACCTTTGAAACTCACAGTGTGCTCTAAAGGCTGCAGATCACTTAGTCAGGGCTTTCAGTTCAGTGTCAGCCCACGGCAAAGCTTTCCTGTCCTACACAAGTGATGACAGTGTGGTCTTAACTCACAGAGAAGGCAGAATGAGTTCACAGGCAAGCTGAACAGATGCAAAGGCCAGGGGGAAAAAGCTGGAAAAGAAACCACAAAGTGGGATCTTATTCTCTGAAGTCAATGAAGATTTCTGCTCTCTCTGATCAGGGTCTCAAAAGATAGGAATCAAAGAGAAAACCCCAAGGAAGAGGTTTTTCCACTCCTCCTCAGCAAGTATTTGTCTCTGCACAGTGGAGCCTTCTCGAGTTCGCAGGCATGTATTATCTACACGCAGGTGAATAAGCAAAGCTTCTGCAAAATTCCCCTCTGCTTGTCATTCATCAAGAGACACTATTTAGCATTTCAATTTCACGGACAGGGCAACAGACAGCACAGAGTAGCACTGTTGCCATAAGATTCAAAGCCCATGAGCTACACCACCTGCTCTCAGCAAACACAGGTACACCAGGACCCCACAAGAGCCTGTACAAGAACGAACTACTCTCCTAGCTCAGGCTCAGCTGTACCTCTTGCCCTGTCCCCTTTTGCCCCCATGATTTCATTCTAACCTCTGGACCTCTGCCTGGAAGCTGCACTGTCAGGAGGGTTTATGACACGGACAAGGTACGGCAATGCCATGGCCCAGCCACGCACCCCATGTGCTTTTACTTTCAGAAGTCAGCTCTGTAGCCTTAGAGCTGCTCTCTACCCAAGATACATGTCAGTCACACAGGTGAGTCAGAAGAAAGCTATTCCAGAGAAGTCAAACAGCAGACAGAACTGGGAACACCCAAGACTGAAGCCTTGGTTAGCTTTAAAGAGCATGGTTTGCCCTCCTTCAGGAGGTAGGCAAATGTTTCCTAGAAGGTGGCCCCTAACTCAGTCCTCTTAAGAATGCCTCCCACCACACCTCACAGGGAGTGGGAAATCCTATTCTGATTCACAGAAGGCTCTCTGCCAGGCTGGATGCCTCCTTTAGGGCACTACCTGACACATCATGGATGCTCTGGACATAAAAATAGCAAGGACAAAGCAGACACGATAACAGGATTGCTCAGCACTCAGAATGGCATCTGAGCAAGGCAAAGGATTTGGGCACTACCATCAGCCTGTCTCACACTTGTGCCACGCCTTCCAAGTGGCACAGGGATCACCCAGTTAGGGAACTAATTGGGGAGTCATCTCTTCAACAGAAGCAACAACAATTAAACAACAAAATCCCTGGCAGCTACCTGCAAATGGATCCCTACACAAGAAGGGATTCAGGATTATTATCCCTTGTGCGTAGTAAAAGTTGGCACCAGGGCATCACTACAGCCTTTGAGACCTCAGACTGGGCTGTGAACAGCTGTTAAGAGCTTCCCATCAAGCTCCAGAAGTTACTGTTGCACTTCACTGGGCATTTCTGTAAACAAAATGCTCAGGAAGGGAAGCTTCAAACCTAAAACACCTGTGATCAAGGTGAGAGAACTTCAAGCAGTAAACAGCTCTGACTGCCTTGGCTCTCGGAGAAGCTCATAATTCTCTGAGACTAAATAGATATACCTGATTCTCTCACCACATTCCCCTTTCAAGCTTAAGAAACTTTTCTGCATTTGTTATTCTCAACATAAAAGCTTCCAAGTACGGACTCTAACATGTGTTTGCTGACTTCCTCCCAAATGCAAAACGACAAAAAAGCTTGGAGGCACCACAGACCATTTCCTTCAGCTGTTCCCCAGCTATAGGGACACACTACAGTATGTGCTTGCTTCAGAGATAACTTTTGAAAACAGATAATATCTAGCTAAACTGGAAATCTAGCTCTTGCAGAGGGTAAGAGAATTCCTCGGTGCCCAAGACCCCGAGAAATAACCCTTCTCCAGAAACAAATACGCAGATTAAAGGATGTGCTACTCAGAGATGCTGCCCAACTCCCATCTGCACACGCAAACTCGATGTCTCCATCTCCAGCCGTTTCACCTCCCGTTCCCACCCACCAAGGGCCAGTGCCCACACGGCGAGAGGCTCCTCTCCTCACCGAGAGCCCCACCAGACCTACGCCAAGCAAGGTAAACCCACAATCCGAGCCCAGCAAGCCTACATTATATATATATATCTGTGTGGGTGGATGTCAGAACCAGGAGCCCTGCGCTGACTTCCTACCGTCAAGGGCCTCCCTGACCTTAGCCACCCGCCAGGGACCGGGGCGGGGGGAAAGGCCTTAAAAACAAAGCGCCGCTCGCATTTCGGGAGGAGGAGGGCGCAGCGCTGCCTACACACACATACGTATATACACCCACACCCCCTCGCTGTTGCTCTAATTAACAAATTAGCCGTAACGAGGGGAAGAGGCGAAGGAGCGCCGGGCTCGGCCCGCGCTTACCGAGGCAGGCGCCGCTGACGAGCGCGGTGGCGGTGAGAGCCCCGGCCGAGGCACCGTACACCTTCTTGGCGTTGGCGACCAGGAACGGGGCATGTTCCTGCAGGCAGCTGGCCACGCCGATGTGGTAGACCCCCAGGAAGCCGCAGCCGGCGAAGGAGATATTCCAGGTGGAGTCCAGCGGGAACATGGCCTCCGCGCCCCGCTGGGGGCGGGGGGTGCACGGGGGAAGCAGCAGCAGCCGCGGCGGAGAGGTGAAGCCGCGGGTCTCTTCTCGCACCGCCTCGGGACGGGCGGGACAGCCGGGAAGTGTCGCTGCCGGAGATAGACTTGGGGAACACGGCAAGGCTTGCCGCTGGGAGAGCTGTGCCGGCTGCCAAGCTTATATGCGGCGGCCCGGCCCTCGGGCCCGCCCCCGGCATGGCCGCCGCCCCCCGGCAGCCCCGGCGCGGGCGGGATCGCCCGGCCCCTCCTGCCAACCCTTCCTCCGGTGAACCCCGCTCCCGGCCCGAGGGCATTGCGGGCGCCCGCCCCCTGCCGAGCCGGGGCAGCCGTGCCAGCGCCGCCCTGAAGCGGCTTCTCGGAGGAGCGGGTTGCGGCTGCTCGCAGCACCCCAAACCTCGCCCTGTCCCAGGGCAGCAGGCTGTCCTTCCCTTACGGAACGTCCTGATTCTTGGCATCTACTCCAAGTCCTTGGGGTTTCCTTTGTTTTTCGGGGAATGGGCACGAAACGCGAGAGAAAGGGAAAAGCTTTCCCCTTTCACAAAAAGCTGAGGAGTCAGAAGGAGGCAAGTCTTGTCAGAGCAATAGGGCAAGAACGGGGAAAAAGGCAATCCCCCTGTCCCCCCCCTCAACAGCTTTCTCTGCCTCTAAACTCATGGGATCGTTGGAAGCGACCCACAAGGATCATCGAGTCCAGCTCCTGGACCTGCACAGCACCATCCCCAAGAGTCACACCATGTGCTCAAGAGCATTGTCCAAACGCTTCTTGAACTCTTGTTAAGGCTTGTGTTGTGACCACTTCCCTGAGGGGTCTGTTCCAGTCCTCCACCACCCTCTGGGTGAAGAACCTTTTTCTAATATCCAACCTAAACCTCCCCTGACACACTTTCGGGCCATTCCCTCAGTTCCTGTCACTGGGCACTGCAGAGGAGAGATCAGTGTCTGCCCTTCCTCTTCCCTTCACAAGGAAGTTGTGCACTGTTGCATGCTAATCACCAAAACACACACAGTTGCTTACCTTTGCTAAGCTTTTTCTTAACATTTTTTTCTCCACATGCCTCTAAGCTCACCAAAATGCTTAGATTTAATCAGGGCAATTCTGATTTTCAGTAGTACTTCTGCACAAGCTCACCACAGAGCAGCAGATCATCAAAATAGATTTCAGAAGCTGTAAAGATTGCCATAAACAATCCAGACTACAGTCATCCAAATCATTAGGTAAGTATGAAAGTTTACAGAGACATCAAAAAGATCAGCATAGCAAGGGAAAGAGCTGCTCTACTCAAAGCTAGGAAGCAAGATCAGCAGGAGGGAGGTTTGGGGGATACAAAACAAAAACCATAAATAGTTTTTTAATGGAAGCAACATAGGGCAAAACCCACTTTCTACCAAAGTTTAAAAAACTCCTTAATTCATCTTGGCATAAAGCTACTGGGATTAGTTTTCTTACAACTGGTCAGCAGTTTTTCACTTGGGATAGTGTCATACCTATCCTTTACAGCTCCCAGACTAAGCAAAGCATGGCCTTCCTCCCCACAGGAATTTCACCAATTATGCTAGTGGTGGTCATCCAAGTAGCCCCTCTTCCTGTTCCTTCCACTCCAAACATCCTTTCAAATGATCTGAGGGAGGCTGATACCCTCCCCACAGACGGGCCATCTAAGTTGCAAGAACAGCTGTTTAATGCCTCCGTCTACTGCCTCACAGTCAGGTGACTGAAGCAACTAAATTCAGCAGGTAACCCTTGCATAAAACCAATATTTGAGTTCAAGTTGGACATCATACTCCAGCCTCTACAGACAGAGTGCTTTTTCATTAAGTGTTCATGCTTTGGTTTCATCACACAGGCGGGAGTACAGCTTTCTTTCAGGTCCTGACCCCAAGCCCACCACCTCACCTAGCTGCCAGGAACTACCCTTTATACATATTAACTGATCCTGGAGCACATAAAGAATTAACCCTGCTTATCTTAAGTCCTCTCTTTCTACCTGCCCTTCTCTCCCTTCCTTTCATAGCTCTAGCTGCTTTTGTAATTCCCTTCCTCCCTTGCGTTTGATGTGGTTACGTAACCCTTGTCAGCCCTCATCTCCTCCACCTGGAGAGGTGAGCCCTGGCACACCTGTGCCTTGACTCTCTTACAGACCCTTAACACCACTCTGTGATCACAGAGCTTCCACCCCATGCTTCTGATAACACAGAAAGGTATTTTCATGTAGTCAAACCCAAAGGAAACATCATGTCTCGCCTTTTCCAGAAGAGGGATTGTTCCGCAGCAGAACTGGTCGCTGGGCTGTGACTTTAGCGGAAGTCTGTGGCAAAACCGACCACTGAACCTTGTCTGCAGATACCTCCCAAACACTTGTAACCACAAGAACATCTTCATTCTTGAGCCAACGCTGCTCCCTCTTTTTCCAGCATTTCACAAGCCTTTATGTTCCTAGCGTGTCTGGAAAACAGAAACAACAGTGCTGCGACAATGCTGGAGTTAGTTTCACTTGATTTCCCAACAGTAATCTCATCCTGAGTTGTTTACATCACTCTGCCTTGGCCCTCAAGGTTAGTTATTTGAGGAGGTTAATGCTGCCCTGTTGAAATAGGTCGATGAATCGAACCATGTGAACACTAATCTCTGGTGGAGTGCTGCCTGGGTACTGGCACAAGCAGGCTGACAAACAACTGTGCTTTTCTCAAAAATAAGCTAAGCCCCAAAACTAATCTCTTTCCCCCCAGTAAGAAAGTGCTATAGTTCTGCTGTTGCTCACAATGCAGCAGTAAGCCAGATCAGCAAGATTTACAAGGCAGCTTTTCCTGTGTGTCAAACTCCAACTGGAAGTCTTCAAATCCACTCGTGCCCTTACACGTTGAGATGCCCCTGTGATAGCTTCCCATGCAATCTCTCGTTGTCATGTTTGTTTTCACGACATGAATAGTGAGCTGTAAGTACCTACAAGATAATAAAAAAATGCAAAAAATCTCTGCTTTTTCAGGCAAGACCTTGTTTTTTGCCGGCCATTGGGAATTCAAGGGAAGACGAAAGGCAGCCTGTTACAACGTTGATTCCAGAATTCAGTATTGCTGTCCATAGTCAGCAAGAAAGGTGCATCAGTCATGAAGCTCAACCCAAGTGCTCTTAGCACCGCTGGAAAGCCGGAGTTAAATGTCTTTTTCTTACCTGTGATGTTTGTGTATGTCAGGTCATTCCATGGCAGACTCTTGGGACTCACTTCATAGGAGCACCTCCTGAGGCACAGGAGCAGTCCTGCTCTCCTGAATTTTTCTTCTAGGAAAGGTACTACAGACATCTCTGCCCCTACATAAGTCAAACCTACAGAGTTCAGCAGGCCTGCCGGCATGTAGCAGCTTGCAAAATTAGGCCTTGGTAGTATGAGTGAAACCAGTTAATTTGAGGGTGGCCCCAGGGAGCCATTGCTTATTGCTTTACAGTAGTGTCCAGGATATTCTCCCTGCTTTCCAAGTAGTGAAGATGTCACGTCCCTCTCCCTGCCCCATGGTGTTTGTAAGGAATGATTTTCAGTGAGAGCTGATTTGAGGTGGCACAGCGTTTGTGTCCCAGTGAGGGAAGCTCACACATTTCAGCGACAAGCCTATGACTAAATCACTCTCCCCTGCTGTCAATTTGGTAATGATCAGTTACCAGTGTAATCTCCAGGCACGAGACTATCCCTTCCTTTCTCTTCAATGCCCTTGAGCCTATCCTTTATGACAAATTCAGGAAAAAATCTTTTCTAGCTAAAATTGATTCTGTAAGGGGATGGACTAGGCCACAAGTCCAAGTATTTGCAGGCACTAGTCTTCTCTGAGAGCATCATGGAGTACAACGCATCCACCCCACCAGTACCTTTGCCTTTGGAAATCATCCGTAAGTCTGAAAGGGCATCACTGAGACTTGAAAATTCAGAACAGTGACACCAGAGCAGAAGCAGGGATCCCATCTCCTTCACAGCTGAAGCTCATGGAAATCAGAAGAACAGTGGTAAATTCCATGCAGAGCACCAAACAAGTGTGTAACACTTCCAGGCACATCACTGCTCATGTACAAAAGTCATCAGGTAGCAACAGTTTCATAAATAGGTAAGGAAGGGGGAAGAAAGCTTAATAGGTTTTGGATTTGTATTCTTAAGAAATGTTCACCATGCAGAGGTTTTAGCAAGTTCTGCAAAATGTGTGTGAAATCTTGGACCAGTGCCCTGACCTTCTCAAGGAACACCTACGAGGTGGTTATGTTACGCTGGCTCCTTGTGGCACTGTGATGAGCTCTATTTTCAGTGCTTTCTCTGACAGCTGCCCCCAGAAGGTTCTTCTCTGAACAGTTTACCAAGTGAGCTTTTTTCTCAGAGCAGGTTGACTGACAGTTTTCATGAAAATTATGCACTTTCACAAAAGAATTTAAAGGTTGTAAGAGGACACCAAGCACAGGATCAGGTCCTTAATTCAAGATTAACAGGTCATACGAAGAAGAGAAAAACAGGGTGAAAAAAGAAGTTAGTCTAGATATAGTTGTACTCCTCCACTCACCACAGTAACCAGCAGCTGGCACCACAGGTTTCAGTCTCATCCCACAGGCCTGGGCACAGCAAGCTTATCAAATAGCTCAGTGCCATTCAAACGAATTCCTTCGTGCATGGAAAAACCCTACTGAGTGGTGTGCCAGGGCAGTGCCTTCCTGTGTAAACACTGATGGTGCTCTTGAAGCAGCAAAGCAAGGCACTGCTGGGGAGGGTCAGAGGCACCTCTCAGTAAAACCACATCCAAGAACCACTCTTTCAGTGACCTGAAATGGAGAAATCACTAAGAAAAGCAATACAGGCACCCCTGCCAGGTGCCATTACAAGTCTGACAGAGAACTACAGCGAATACGAGTGGTTTTAATTACTACCAGATCACCAGGCTGGCACTTAAGGGACAAAGTAGATGAAAAGTATTGCACTATCACCTCCTGTAGCTTCTTCTTGCAGCAGGGACAGAAGGGCAGCAAGGCTTAGTTGCTTAAATCATGGCCATTTTGAGGTTTTAACTCCCAACTGCTTTCTCGCTTGGCTGTGAAGTGCTGGGCGTTTTCTCTCAGTACACCACAGAGATAAAAGTTTTACCTACTTGATTTCACCCATCTCTGCTCTCAGAAGTACTTGCCATGCTCAGTCCAATGACTCATAATGAACACTGCTGTATCAGCTATTGCTTTTTCTCTCCACAAACATTAAAAAAGGCCCGCAGTATATACTACTCCAGGGATATCTTTTTGACACTATCAGTGTAGACTTAGCACAGCAAGATCATCACACATGCAGTTTATACTCTACCTACTTACAGATGAAGACTTCCACAAGAAGCCAGGGTAAGTTGCCTGCCAAAACCATCTTCTAGCAGTAAACACTATACATATAAAGCAAAATGTACTGTCCTCTCAAGCTGATGCATAATTGGCACGCCCGAGATGTTTCAGTTCTCAAAAAACACCATTCTTGTGTTTCTCTTTGTTCAGATCAAGGTACAATTTATGTCCTGACGGCCCAGAACAGCCATTCAGCATGAAGGGCACCTCTGCATTGATCTGTGTACCACGACAGCAGGATGCAATTTGGGGTTTTTTGTTACAGACTGTTAAACCATTTTATTGGTGTTGTCCCTAGATCTTGGAAATCTGACAGTGATGAAATTGGTGCTTTTAAATATTTAAAAACCAAATTACTACAATTAGCTCTGAAATTATGTTTCTGGACTAATTCAGGCCTGCTGTTCATTCAGTTTCACATTCTGGAACTGAATAAACATATCCTGGAAAACAAAGTCCTTTTATTGCTGAATAGATGGGCCGCTTTACTGAGTAATTGAGAACAAAATAGTATGGAGAAGGTTCACATCAGGGAGATTCAGTTTCCACATACTGTTTAAGAAACAGCAGTGTCCATACGAGCATCCAGGTTCACATAAGCTTTGCCATTTCCTCAGTACTCTCATAGCTGAGTCCTACAGTCTGTCAGAAAATTCACACCTATTGCAGACAGAGATAAAAATCAAGGCTGCATCAGAGCTATTTTAAGAACAGCTGCCTGAATCCAAGAGCACTTGTATGGTAATAATAATAAACTCAAAAATATTTAAAACAAAGAATTTTAATAACTTCTCTATAACAAATAATTAATCAAAGAGGCCGAATCCCATGTCATCATCAGATTCTTCAGATTCCTCCTTCTTCTCTTCTTTCTTCTCCTCAGCTGAAAGAAAAAAAGACCAAGTAAATACTCACTATAACACTGCATCACAGATTTTCAAGATACAAGTTTTGGTGTTCTCAGCTCCCCTGCTACTGGTATTGGAGCCTCCATGGTTCATCTCATTCCCCTTCAGCAAACAAACACAAACACTGAAGGGATACAGACACTGCTATTACAGGGATGTGCTTAACACCACCAAGTCTCTTCGATTCTCGGTTCTAAGCCAGACCAATCCTAAGGCAGATACAGAGCAAATGCTTCTGACTGTCCAAAGGAAAAGTAACTGTTCAGTTTACATTTCCATCACATACGGAACTGCTGAAGTGGAGAAGCCTTGAAATGTGGACTCAGTTGTTCAGCTGTTACCAGAAACAAAACGAGTTGCCCTGTAGCCACGCCTCTCCACTCATACTCACCGGCAGCAGGGGCAGCAGCTGCAGCAGGAGCAGCAGAGCCCCCTCCAGCAGAGACTGCCACCGCTCCCCCAGCCGGCATGCTGGCAAGTTTTCCATTACCTGAGTGGGACACAACAGAAAGTATTTATTTACATGCTCATCCCAAGCACAGAAGTTAGGGGAAATGGAAGAGTGTGGAAAAAACCAGATCCTGTCTCATGAACTGAGCCTGTCACTATCTGCTGAAAGGAACACGAGGCTGCATCCATGATAAATATAAACAGTTCTGTGAAAAATTCACAAAGTTCAGGAGTTTTAAGATTCACAAAGGTTTATGCCAAGAACGCTGGCAGCATATTATTAGTAAGTTTTCTTCTGTACACAAAGTCCCTGTCTTTTTTCCAAAAGCTGTCATAAAAATAGCTGCAAACACATCCAATTTTGCACACCCAGGTTGTATTCAGGTTCTTTGAACACAGCACAGTAGCCCAGAAGGTGATGCACTGGCTTCCCCTGCTCCTTTTGTTTTTTTTTTTCCCCCTTTAAGGGTAGAGAGAACTCTGAGGACATAACTGGATCACACTTACAGGAGAGAAAGGGAAAGGTTGATTTATTTATGGCAAAGAGTACAGTATTTTAAACAAATTCCTCAGCACCCTATGAACCCTATTGCATCTCCTTTGAGACCTCTGATTTCTGCTCGTATTTGGAAAGCCAGCTAGTCCTCTGGCCTCTGTCTTTCACATACCAAGGCTCCTTTGGCATTCAAAGGTCACATACACACTATGTTTGCCTGTATTCCAGTTTCTGGGAATCAGTTTCTAAATAATTCCCTGTTACTTCAAGCTCTAATAAACTAGCAAAGTAAACAAACATGTTTCATATGCATGTCAGTATGTTCTAAGAAACAATTTATTTGAAGTATTACAGGAAGAGGCAGCATAAGTGTGTTGTAACCACATGCATAATAGCTCCCTTAGGTCTTTCAAACCACATGGATAGAAATGTCCAGTGCCTGCTGCTGACAGCAAGGCCAGGAAAAGTCCTGGAAACCTTTGAGCAAAAATGTGTCTGCAAATTCCCTTGTGCCTACACAATTGCAAAAAAATACAAACTCATTAATCAGAAACCTTTGCACTACCTCAGCTCTGCTTTACTTCAGCCCTATGATCCAGTCAATTCATGTGAAAAGTTCCAGCTTCAGTAAGAGCACAAATTTATCTGGAAATCAGCTCTGAGAGTTTTATCTCAGGGAAAAGGAGGTGCCGGACTTGGGGAGCTCTGGAAGAGGTGTGCACTGGAGAGGCTTTGTGCTCATCGCAGACGGTGGAGCTGCACCCCAATGCCAACTGTCTGTTCTGCATGCTTTACATCACTGGCGCACACAAGTGGGTGAAACACAAAACATCTCCCAGAGAACCCAAAGGACAGCTCAGTCTTTTATCAACATGTCCAGAAAACTACGTCATGAGCAGACTACCAGTAAGCTCACACACGCTGAAGTTCTCCAGTTTAATGTGGTCCACAAGCGAAACCCAGCAGGTACTGGCACTGACCTGCAGGGAATTAGAATGGACCTGATTTCACTCAGTTCAGCTCTGATGCTGAACGGACAGAGCCAGGGACTTGGCAGCAATTCTACACTCTCAGGTCTAGGCTATCAAAGTAACAGAAGCAATTATGTGGGTCACTCAGAGACTCTACTTACCCTGAGCAATTACATCTTCAATGTTTTTTCCATTCAGCTCACTAATAACCTGCAAGTAAAATTTAAAATGTTAAAGAGTTTCCAAGCAGCATGAGAATAAGCTACATTTAAACAAGTACTGATAAATCATCATATACAGCACCTCCATCCTGCTGCTTATATAGCCCCAAAATTGCCTACTTCTCAGTGCCAGGAACAGAACATTGACATGAAAACTTCAGCAAAGTCTTTTATACTTTAAGTGTTTTCATGAAATCTATTACTAAATTCATAATGAATCCAAGGACCTTGCAGAAAGGAGGATACAGAGATGCTGTGGGACCAATTAGGAAGCCCCACTAACAGTGTGTTAGTCACTGAGGGACTGTCAATATTTCTTGCTTAATGCCCCCTGGGAGGCTCTGAAGCACTGGGTTCTGGACCCAAAACCAGAGGGTCCCATTCCTAGCCCTACCAAATGTTAACAGCCAAGCTATTGTATCCCTGCCCTGGAACACAGAGTTCCAACTTTAATTTTACTACCATTGTTGTATAACCAGGGATGACAAAAGCAAAACACAAACCCAAAAATTGCTAAAGCAAGCAAGCACTTAAAAATAATGCTCCAGAACTTACCGGTGAGTCCCAGCTATCAGGAGTCAGTGGCCTAAGCCAAAAGCTTTTTAACAGGCACCTTCTGCTTACACAGAGCATGGGATGTGTGAAACTATGTGCCCACAAGACTGCTCCATCCAGGAGAAAGGTGCTTTTAAGACTTCACTACATTTACACTGGCTTAAGATACAGCCTATGCAAAAATTAATTATGACCAAAACAGATTCCAGAACAGCTTTCCGAATACTGGAGGATCAGAGAAAGCAATTTATTTATGAAGTTATCAAACCTAAATGAGCCAAAGGTAGAAGACCTGGCACTTAAACAGGAGCACCATGAGTTCAAACCAACATCCCAAACCATAGTAAGGATGCTGTCAGCTCAGCCAACCCACTGTCTGGTTGGGCCTATGGTAAAACACTGGGAAAACAGTTTCTTTTTATCTCTCTGGAAACACTTCACATACGAGTATGGGACAAATGATAAGATCATTTTATTGGTTCTTGCATTTTTTTTCCCCATGGCAAAATATTTTTAGGTCAACAATGCTGAAGATCTATCACAAGAAACATCCTAGTTAAGATACTCTCTTTAAAGCCTTTCTTTCAACACAAGCACTTTGGAATTAATTTCAAAAATCTTCCTATATATTATCCTCAAATACCTTTAATGTCCATGTTAGGATTTGCCTATGCTCCTTGATGAAGAAACAAATGCTCCTTTGCAGCACGCTAAGAAAGAATGTATTACTGAGTATCAGGCCTTCAGAAGTGCTAGCTCTGAATCGATACTGACCAAAAATAAAAACTGAACCTTCAGTGCAGACTATACACGATGTCAGAACATTTTCAATGCAGCCCTATATGCAGCCACCATCTCATTGAGAATTATTAGACTGAACTACCAGAAGTCAGCAACAACTGACAGAGACCTTTGTGGAGGACAGGTGTTGAGGCAGTAACAAAAGTTGTAAAAACTTATGATTGGCTCAGCAGTGTTTTAGAAATCACACACGTAAGGATCAGCGAATGTCTGAACAACATAAGAGCAGATCAATAGCGAGGCAACGGGAACACTGAAGCCAAGAAAACAGCTGCTATGTCTGGTGTTGGCTGGGACACCTGGATTTAAGAGGCAACGCCACCTTGTTCATGCGTTCATCGTCCGTCTCGATGCCGACGCTGTCGAGGATCTTTTTCAGGTCCTTGGACGTGGGGGACTCGTTGCCCCCGAGCACTGCGAGCAGATAAGCTGCGACGTAACGCATCCTGCAAGACAGGAGTACAGCCTTCAGCATGACCGAGTTACGGGCTCGAAGGGAGCTCATCCCTTCTCCCTCTGAGCCACAATCCTTTGGCTCCATTCTAAAGGAGAACCCGCGGCCCGCGAGGCCACGCTCCCCTGACTGTGCCAGCACGGGGCCCGCACGCGGCAGCCCAGCGCGCACTCCCGCCCTGCGCCGCCACCGCACACCTCTCCCGAAATACAGCGGCAACGCGGCACCGGCGCCCTGGAGTTCGCCTCAGCCCGTCCCGTCCCTCTGCCAGTCCCGGCCCAGGCGCGGGCCGGGAAAGCACATGGCCGCCATTCTCCCCTCCTGCCCCCCCGCTCCGAGTGATCTCGCCCAAGCCCGGCGGGCGGCGGCGGACTGACGCGGGTCGGCCGGACGCCACCATCCCCGCGGAGGGGGGGGCGCACCGCGCGCTTACTTGGGCGGCGGCGGCGGCGCGGGACAAGGGCCTGGGACGTGCGCTCGCGAGGGCAGAGCGGCGGCGAAAGGAAGGGGCGGAGCCTCGGCAACGCCTTCTTCCCGCCACCCCTCAACAACGAGCGCTGCCATTGGGCCGGGACGCCGGGCAGCGCACAAGCCAATGGGGAGCCGCGGGTGCGGCCGCCGCCAGCGCGGCCGGTGGCGCATGCGCAGACTGCCTATCCGGGGCGTGCCGTGGGGCCTCGTTGTCCCTGTTGGGGTGGGTGTGGTTCCCCAAAATCACGGAATCACATAGTGAATGAGATTGGAAAAAACCTCTGAAGTCATCGAGTCCAACCTATGACCGAATATCCCTCTGTCAACCAGACCATGGCGCTGAGTGCCGCACCCAGTCTTCCTTAGACACCTCCAGGGACGGTGACTGCCCCACCAGCCCGGGCAGCCCGTTCCAATGCCTGACCACTCTCTGTGAAGAAGTTCCTCCTGATGTTCAACCTAACCCTCTCCTGGCACAGCTTAATACTGTCCTTCGACTGTGGCATCCTGCCCTGCCCTGCCCTGCCCTAGTCGGGTCAGCACAACCCCCTCCGCTTGTCCCATGAGTTGGGTTCTGTCACTGGGTGCACGTGCGGCAGATCCACACACAGAGTCTGGTATTTGTTTGTTTTGTATCAGCGCAGAGATGGGCAGTGGGTGATGAATCCATGAAGCCAGCGCCTGTCTCTGTGCATTTCTTCATGGAAAGGGTGGTCAGGCATTGGAACAAGCTGTCCAGGGAGGTGATGGAATCACTGTCCCTGGAGGTGTTCTGGGAACAACTGGACATGGCAGTTAGCTGTAGTCTAGTTGTCATGGTGGTGTTTGGTCAGTGGTGGAACTCAATAATCTCGGAGTGGCCAGCAGGATTAGGGAAGTGATTGTCCCTCTGTACTTGGCACAAGCGAGGACACACCTCAAGCCCTGTGTCCAGTTCTGAGCCCCTCACTTCAATACGGATATTGAGGTGCTGGAGTGAGTCCAGAGAAGGGCAATGGAGCTGGGGAAGGGTCTGGAGCACAAGCCTTGTGAGGAGTAGCTGAGGGAGCTGGGGTTGTTTAGCCTGGACAAAAGGAGGCTCAGGGGTGACCTTATCACTCTCTACAAAGCCTGAAAGGAGGTAGTAGCAAGGCAGGGGTTGGCCTCTTCCCCCAGGCAATTAGCAA
The DNA here is from genome assembly GCA_013400235.1 of Oriolus oriolus. NCBI lineage: Eukaryota > Metazoa > Chordata > Aves > Passeriformes > Corvidae > Oriolus > Oriolus oriolus. Next base: position 646,289 of record VXBT01006601.1, read on the forward strand.
CAGGACAAGAGGACATAGCCTCAAGCTGTGTCAGGGAAGGTTCAGATTGTACATTTCACAGAAGGGGTGATTAGCCATTGGAATGGGCTGCCTAGGGCATGGTGGAGTTGCTGTCCCTGGAGGTGTTTAAGGAAAGACTGGACGTGGTACTTAGTGCCATGGTCTAGTTGACAGGGTGGTGTTTGGTCATGGCTGGCTCTCAATGACCTTGGAGATGTTTTCCAACCTGAAGGACTCTGTGGTTCTATAAAATACCTCAACTCCATGTGTGTCTTGGCTTCTTGCACACTGGGTGACAGAACCCACATCTGGAACAGCACACTGGGGCAAGGCTCTCCGCAGGAGGGAGAGGGCTGCTGTCCTGTGCTGGGAGGCTGGGAGGTGGTAATCCTGTGGCAAGATCTCGCCATGGGATTGTGGGAGTCACTACCTGTGCTTGGTGCGCTTGATTTCCTGCATTAGGGAGATGAATAGGAGTAAAAAGTTAACATTGTGCTGAAACCCATTGGACCCAAACAAACCAGGAGTGCTGGTTCAGCAGTGGGGCTGTGCGTGGGTTGTGGCTATCCCTGCCTTGCCGCCCTGGGGGTGCCCCAGAGATCCCCAGTGAGATGGGGTTTCTGCGGTAGCTCAGGTGCTCTCAGAAAACAACCAGGCTCGCAGTGTTATAACTGAGCCAGAGCTTGGAGCAGCAGTCAGTGGTTAGTGTCTACTCCCTGTAGGAAGAGAAATTTCCCTCCGGGCCATGTGCAGCTTGCATTCAAAATCACAGAATCAATTAGGTTGGGAAAGACCTCTGGGATGATCAAATCTAACCTATGACCAAACACCACCCTGTCAACTAGACCATGGCACTAAGTGCCACATCCAGTCTTTCCTTAAACACCTCCAGGGACGGTGACTCCACCACTTCTCTGGGCATCTCATTCCAATGCCTGACCACCCTTTCTTTGAAGAAATTCTTTCTGATGTCCAGCCTGAACCTGGACATCAGCTGGAGAGCATGTCCTCTTGTCCCGTCATTTGTTGCCTGGGAGAAGAGGCTGATCCCCGCCTGGCTACAACCTCCTTTCAGGGCAGCCCCAGCCCCGCGCCCTCCTGGGCTCGCAGCCCCCGCTCCATTTCTCTCCCTGGATTTGTATGGAACGAGCACAACACCCGGAGCTGCCCGTGCCTCCCGCTCCTTTAGAGCCCAGGGGAGCCGCACCGGGACCGGCTGCGGGCCCGGGGCCGTGGCCGTGTGGGGAAAATCTCCTTCCGTGCCCTTGCTGTGGCAGCAGGACGCTTGGATACGGTTCCCCACACCATCCGGCCCCATGTCCCGCTGCCTCTGGCACCTCCCCCGTCCCGTCCCGCCCCGGATCGCGGCGCAGCTCCCGAGAACTTTTCAGGAAGTGGCGAGCAGAGCCCTGCCCAGCCCAGCCCCGGCTGCTGAGTGCCCGGGGCCGGAGCGGAGGGGTGAGAGAAGCGGGGCCGTGCTCAGCGGGGCCCGGGGCACGGCTGCGGCTGCTGCCGGGGCCTGCACAGGGGCCGTGGGGTGACGGGGCCAGGGGAAGAGCGTGCTGCGGACAGCCCGGGCCCGGCTGTGTGTGTCCGTGTGCGGGGGTGTGTGTGTGTCCATGTGCAGCTCTCTGTGTGTCCATGTGCGGGGGTGTGTGTCCATATGCGGGTCTCTCTGTGTCCGTGTGCAGCTGTGTGTTTCAGGGTGTCTGTGCCACCACAGGTCTGTCCGTGTCTGTTGGCCCCGAGGCTGCCTCTGTGGCCGCTGGAGGTGCCCTCTGGTTCCTTCACCACTGACAGCTTTACAAAGCTGTAGCAGATGGACTTTTTTCTTACACGTCTGTAAGGGTGCTGTGTACGTGTTGTGCACAATGTCTTTGTAAGAAATGCTCCCCTTTATACTAAAGCAGTAGTTTCACTTTTATCCCATTGGCACTCAGTTTCACAAACCAGGTTCAACAAGGACCCAGCACAGTTTGCGAGCTGCCTCTGGGCTCTGCTTCCTTTTCTTCTTGTCCTTACATTTCTGTTCTTTCAGGGTGAGGCATTCCTGCTCTTTCAGGGCGTGAAGCCTCCCCCAGACAGTGCCTTGGAAACATCAGTGCTGCCATGTCCCACAGGCTGACAGTAAAAGCACTGCTCCTCAGGGTGTTGCTGGGGCATTAGCTTGTTTCTTCTGGCTTTGGACGTTAGAACCAGGTTTGTTCTAATTCTGCATCACTCAAAAGAAACTTCTATTCACCAGTTCGATCCATGGCAGGGTTTACAAAGAGCTCCCAATATTCACACCATGAGGTCGTTTAATTGCCAAGCTCAGGAGGTGTTGCTCCTGCACCACGGACATGCCTTTTCCACCCCTGTCCCTGGCCCTGACACGTTTTCTCTGCTGCCCTGTGTCCACTTGCTTTTATCCCATTGGCACTTGGTTTCACAAACAGGTTAGATGAGGGCCTGTCACAGTCTGTGAGCCACCTCTGGGCTCTGCTTCTGGCTCAGCTCTCCCTGCCCCAGTTTTCTTCTCTACTTGTAAAGGTTCCCACTAAGGCACCTTGAAATCTGCATTAGGCATAGGCATTTACATTTATATCTTTTAAAGTTAATATTGGTCTTTGTTCTGATGGTGCGTAGTTGCTCCATTCCCTGCTGAGATGTTGGCTGGAAAAATTCAGAGGTTTTCTCTAGGAGGAGAAGCCTCTGTGACATCTGTCACACTGCATTTCTGTGCTCTCTGCCTCCAAAGCTTTCAGTAACATGCATGTAATCTTTCCTGCCATCTTGCTGTGATTATGAACAGTTTCCAGCCACTCTGGACTGGGGCAGGAGGCCTTCATAGTGCACCTGTGTTCTCTTTCAGAGCCGTCTTTCCTCCTCTCCTTGTCCCAGCTGCCTTGTGGTGCTGCCAGTGCCTGCCTGCCTGGCAAGTCAGAGCATGTCTGGACCCTGTGGATGAGATGCAGAAGATGGCAGGGCTGCTGGGGCTCAGGGATGAGTGCGGGGAGGGGACTTCGGGGGCTCCTGGCCTCGCTGGCTCCTGCCTTGCGGACAACAGACTGAACCTGGATGTTTATCCTGACGGCTGCCGCCGTTTCCTCCAGCTGTTCAAGGAGCAAGCGGGAGAGGTGGTCCAGGTCGAGTTCCTCCGGCTCAGCAGCAACGATTGCCTCCTTGACGCCACACTGGGCAGCCTTCCTCATTTGAAGCACCTGAAATCCCTGGTGCTTAAAGGTAAATTCTGGGGCCCATCACCATCCAACTTTTCTAGGCTCAGTTTTTCTGTTAATCCTTCTCTCCACATCTGCAGGACAAACTACCCTTGGAAGTGTTTTTTTCCAGTGCCCCTTACCTCAGCTTTGACTCAGCCTTGCTCGGAGCTGAATGCTGATTTCAACAAGATATAGCTTCTAGACTCTTACTTCCTCCCTTTGTCTCTACAGCTGCCTGGGGACTGGTTTTTTTGGACTCTGGCTGGGTTGATGCTGCAGAATTTTCTATAGCCATTCTCTAGAAGAAGAGCATTTTTTGCAGTTATGCAAGAAGAGGGGGATTGAAAGGTGTTGAATCTTTTGGTAAATGTTCAGGCCCTCTTTCATTTTTGGGAGTATAATAAGCTGTCTTTGCTGTGTTTCCATCTGAATCAGTCCATGCTTAATCCTTGCTTACTGTCAGTGACTTCAGGTTTAGCAGAGTTCAAGACAGACCAGAAGAGGCTGATCAACATTTTATCTAAAGTAGGACACAGGGTGTGCATGTAATTTGGCAAAGTATAACTGTCAGAGCTATAAATATTAGATCATTCTTTGACTGTCTCATCTATTTATTGTGGGAGGATCTCAGTACAGTTTGTATAATTTCTGTATCAGAGTGAATCATTTGCTCTTTGCAAGGTAGAATTTTAAAAATAAATGAGAAAAAAAGGGGGAGTTTGGGGGCAGAGTTGAGGGTTCTAGCTGAAAACTGAAAAGTCTGAGCTTTGTTTCTATCTCTGTCACCAATTTCTCATGTGAATAATTTGATTTGTCTTTTCCCCTTTAGTAAGGTGGCAATAACGGCAGTACCTTTTATCAGTCTGGTTTTGTGAGATGTACACACACCCTGAGCATCCTGAAGTGCAATAAACTGGTTCACTAAGATCTTACGTACAAAGTGCAATGTGCCTGTTAGTTTGGTTGTTCTCATTTTGTACCATTATGCAGCATAAAAAAATGTTTGGTGCCCTCTGCTGTATATGGATATAAATAGAAAACAGTGGAGAGGGTTTATGAAACAATGAACAAGTGGAAAAGTTTGGAAGTTTCCTTTTGTTTGCTCAAATTATTTTCCATGGGTGCAGCCCTTCTCCAATTTGAGTGTCACGAGCTGGGGTAGGGGACTTGCATTCTTCCTTCTCTGTGCTGTCTGCCCTACAAAATACTGAATTACCTACTTTTTCCCCCACGTTTTCACTGCTTTCCTCATCTCTGCCTACAAAATACTGAATTACCTACTTCCCCCCCCGCATTTTCACTGCTTTCCTCATGTGTGCCCTCCAGTCTTGCAAGGATGGATCTCAGTCCTCAGGGCTGTTTGCTCCCCAACAGCATGGACAAAGCCTTGAGGGCAAGGACTGTTTCCTTGATCCATAAAGTGTTGTGTGTTGGCCACTGGTAGTGAGGAAGAAGTGGGGAAGGAGAGTGGGAGGCTTGGAGGTATATGGGCCATCCTGCTGTGGATGGTAAATGTGTGGGGTGGCTTGGCTCTTTCTGAGCTTTGACTCCACGTGTGTTTAGCAGAGCTGTACTGCTTCACTGTGGCATCTCCTGATTTCATTACAGGTCTGCACCATTACACCCCTTTCACTGAGCAGGAAACTGAGGCATGGAGTAGAAAACTCACTTCTCTGAGTACTTTGTGATTAGTGCTGCTCGTTGTGATCAGCGACTCCCCTTGTCTTGGGGATCTCTGTGCCAAGGAGTCTCATGTGAGGCTGGTGAGCTCTCCTGGTAGTACACTGACCTCTTCCTCCCCTTCCCTCCACCCAGGTGGCCATGCTAGGGATGAGTTTGGTTCCTATCAGCATGGCTCCCTGACAAGCTTGCCACCAGACTTTGGGAACCTGAGGCGTCTCACTCACCTGGATCTCAGCTTCAATAGACTCTCCACCTTGCCGAGCTGCATTCTCCACCTCCCCAGCCTCTGTGTGCTCCTGGTGAGCCACAACAGCCTGGTGACACTTCCTGAGGACTTTGGCTGTCTGAGCAAACTGACTTTCTTCTCTGCGATGAAAAATCAGCTGAAACACTTACCTCAGAGCATTGGGGAGCTGTTAATGCTGCGAGATCTGGACCTCTCTGAAAATGCTTTGGAATTGCTCCCTGAGGAAGTTGGGAATCTGCACAACTGCACGGAGCTGGATCTCTCTGGGAATCGCTTATCGAGCATCCCAGACTCCCTAGGTATGTATTTTATTGGGAAAGAGAAGGACATGGGCTTGCTGAGCTTTTGGTATAGCCTAGGTCTTCTGAGACTCTTGGTCTCTGTCCCCAGAGTTGTTAGCATTAAACCACGTTATACTGGAACCAAATGGAAGAGGTAGCCAGAAGGGTCATGCTTGGTTCAGTCAGTGCCTTTGAGCATTAAGAATTCTCTGGCCACGCTTACTGTTTCTGTGGGCCAGCGACACTGCTGAGATCTCAATACAATTTACAGTGACTGAGGATCTGGCCTGGCTGGTTTTGGGTAGCAGCTGGGACTGGTAACAGAAGAGCTGAGGTTTGATGGGACGCAAATCTGGGATTGAAATCACGCAGTGTGGACCAGTCCACGGAACTGGGCTCTGACTTCCTCTGCCCAGCTTCCTGGGTCCTGTGTTACTTTGTGACCGAGGTTGTTTTGATATTGTTACAGAAGCATCTTACTTGTAGCTGGGTGCTGAAAAGCAGAGACAGAGGAGGCTGCGTTGCCTCTCAGCTAATTCCTTGCACTCCTTTGTTTTGTGAGCCAAAGAGATGTTAGGCTTTTGTGCTTTTCCCTCATTATGTGTGTGTTTACATGGGCTGAGGAGAGAGGGGGGTTAGAGCTGACGTGCAGTGCAATTAACAGCACGGATGGGGGGTCACTTCTTGTTCCAACCTGCAGCCAATTTGAAGTCTCTGCGTCGGCTGCATCTCCACAGCAATCTCCTGGTGACAGTCCCTGCCTCGCTTGCCAGCCTGCCCAACCTGTCCAGACTTGATCTGCAGAACAATTGCCTCCGTGCCATCCCCGCAGAGATCCAGGCCTTGCCATTCGTGCACGTCCGAGGCAATCCCTTGGGAGAAACTGAACCATCCCCGCAGGCTGGTAATTGCAAGGCTTCTGCTGCTGTGTGTTCTGCCCAGCTGTTCCCTCACTCAGCCCAGCATGGTGTAGATGGGTTTGGATTAGAGAAGACAAGCAGGGGGGAATCAGATCAGCATTTATTTGTCTGGAATAATTATTAAGTTGTAAGGATACAGACGGTACTAGTTATGTTTTTATGAGGCCTATCCCAGTCTGAAGCACTCAGTAGTCCCTGGAATTGGGCCTTCTTGGTAGGGTTTTACAGTGGAAGTGAAAATGGAATTCACAGGAAATAGATCAGGAGAGGTCCCTAAAGGGGTCCAGCCTTTTTAGCAGAGGTGGGCACAGTTCCTGGACTTGGTGCGTGGCCCTAAAGCTGTGGTGGCTCATGCCAGAACCTCAAAGAGCAGCAAGGAGTTATTCTGCTGAGCAGTTACCTCCTGCTTTCCTGAGGTTCACAGGCTGCAGAGGAGCATCTCTTTGTCCAAGGGGAAGGTGGTGAATGAACAGGAATCTGATCAGGGTTTCCCCTGATCACAGGAGCAAGCACTGATTCCCAGGGGTGGCCCCAGGCAATCAAACATGGCCCTGAGAGCTGCAGGGGTGGTAGACTGAAATATTTTCTAATTCCCTCTGCTTCTGAGTTTCCCTGGGGGAGAGCCAGCATTTTCAGTATGTCTTGGGACCTCGAGGCCTCTTGCCATCCTCCTGCTGCAGTGTGTTCTGGATCCTGCTGCAGTGTGACCAGGATTCCATTAGTGACTTCTGTCGGATTAGGATTCAGCCAAAACTGTTCAGCCTGTCTTGTCTACCTTTAAGTAACCTCTATCTCCTCCTCCTACCCAAATCTTCTTATTGCCACAGATAAATCCAGTACCAGAAGGCTACAAAGACTCTTCCTTGCATCAGGAGAGGGCAGGTAAGCCTCTGTTATTAAGAACTTATATAACTGTGGTGTAACAAGGTCCCAGACAAGACAGGTGCATGGTGGGTATTGCACGAATGTATGGGAGCCTATAGCCTCAGCAGGCCAGTCAAACACAAGTATGAGATTCTTCTGTTGATTTTTGGAGGGCTGAAGTCATTGCAGTGCCATACGTTAATTCATGCATTTCTTCTGGAAGCTTTACTGTCACTTCTGAAGGCTGCAGAGTGGTCCTGGCCTGTGGCATCCATTTCTACTTTCCTCCGGGGGCTGCCTCCAGTCCTGTGCGGATCTACTTCCGATCCCTCACGCCAGATCCTCAGTGGGTAAAGCTGAGGCACCATGATGTCCTGCTGAGTAGAGTCCTGGAGCTGCAGCCTCATGGGGTCCAATTCCAGCAGGTGAGGATACACCCAGGCCACTTCCTGATGAATCTGCCTTTGCAGTACCCCAGTAGAGTCTTCTGAGAGCGCCTTTTGGGACCTGCGAGACCCTCCCTGCTGCCTTTAAGTAGCTGCAGGACCACCTCTCAAAGAAGCCCTGCTGCAGAGAATCAGAAAGGACACAGCCAGCTTCTCTGGCGCTGTGCTGGCCTGGCACCTTTGCCTTCCCCACTGCTCCTGACTGAGCTGAGCTGTAACCTTTCTCACTCACAACCCCCCCACAGGATAAGTCCAGCACCTGGCCTTGGCCTTCAATGAGAATGGTTTGCATCCTTCTCTAAAAGTCTGAATGTGTGGTTTGCATTCAATCTGGGGAGCAGTTACACCACCAGCCCCATCACGGCTGACAGCAGCTCACTACGAAAGTTGCTTTTCCCTTTCTGCTCAGAAGCTCCAGAACTGTTCCTGCCATCACAGTCCGTAGCAGACCTGACATTTCCTGTCACCTCCCCAGAGGCTGCAGCAGAGAGCAGGTTCTTTCACTCCCTGCATACAGGCCATGCTCTGCCCTCCCTCTTCTTGTCTGCGTAGGAAGCCACAGAGCAGAGCTGGGCTTGGTTTTGGGTATCTCACAGGAATGCTTTTTTGCCAGGAGGTGCAGATCTGGATGCCATATATCTCCCCTCAAACCCCTCACCAGAATGAGGTGGTAGTTCGGACCTTCAGCGGGCAGAGCTGGAGCGATCTGAGAACGAGAGTGAAGCGGAAGAGAAAGTCAAAGGTGAGCAGATTGAAACTACCAGTGACACACTTCGTTCCTTTTCCCCTCTTTGGTTTTGCCCAGCCAAGAGTGAACCCATTTGAAACATCTCATGAGCTGTGTTTTGACCAGCTGCCATAAAATGTAGTGGATTTCAGCTCCAGATTTCCTCTCTCATGGAGGTGTGTCTCCTGGAGTTGGTGAATTACAGCCTGCCGTGATTCCTCCCTGATCTAGTACTTTCTTTTGCTTGGCTGATACTCATTTTCCTGTCTTTATTGTACTAAGTCAAATGCCTATATATTTTCTTCCCTGTCTTCTGTTACAGAAGTGTGTGGCCCACTGTTGTGTCCTTCACTTCTCTTGGTTCCTCGTTGTGTCTCGACTTGTGCAAAATGAATGCAGAGTGCCAGTAGAGGGAACATTGCTCTTTTCCAGTGTGGATCCAAACATCAAAGTGATCTTTCCTCCTGGAGTCACCAAAGAGCCTCGTAGTGTCAAGCTGCAGGTAGGCATGCTTTAAAAAGCAAGCTTTGGTGAGCTCTGGTGAAGCTGCTGTCTCATGCCCAGTACAGTACTGAACAGAGATGTCTGCCCTAGGGTAGTTCATGTCTAGACACGGTTGCTTCATGGGCTGACCCATCTCAGATGATTCTCTCTTAACTTCCCTGCCTGCAACATGGGCCGTGCTCCCTGCTGCCCTGTGTGGGAAAGGGATCTCCAGCAGATCAGCAGGTAGCTGCTAGGAAGGGAACACAAGAAGATGTTGCCTCTTCTTCCCTTGCAAAACTGACCCTAGCTAAACGGCTCAGTGAGAGTTGGGGGTGGTGGGGGAATCTAATGTGGATCTAATTCTAAAATCACCCCACTAAAATTAATTGTTCTGTAGAGCTGCTAGATAACTCTAAATGCTCTTGTAATACCGTAGTCCATCCCAGCTCAACAGGTTGCCAGACTTCAGCCAAAGTTCACTGTGCTTTATTTGTCAACGGGCCGTGCAGCAAGAGCAGCATTTGCCTGCTGGGTGCTGGAGGAACTGAGTGGGCAGTGTGAGACTTTGGTGCCTGACTGCTCTGCTTACTGTGCTGTCTGCCACATCCAGGTGCTGCCAGTCTCTGCAGAAGAGATACAGGAAATCACAGCCAATGCAGGGTACAGAGCCAGTCCCCTGCTCTACCTCTCCCAGGACTCCACAGTGGATTTTCTCAAGCCAGTGAGAATTCAGCTGCCCCTTCCGCCCGGAGTCACAGGTCAGCTTATTCCCAAAATTGACGAACAGAAATGCCATATTTGGAAAACTACAAATGGCAAGAGAGAATTTTGTTTGCGTCTCCTGCTGTTAATAAAGCTTGCTGCTTTTCCTGCCGGAGCAGCAAGGTGTGTCTGCTGAGTGCGTGGTGGTGCAGAGCGGTGGGAGCTGAAGGTAGTTCAGGTCCATCAGGTCAGGGCTGGGGTTCAGAGACCAGACAAGCTGGGAGATGCACAAGCCACATGTGTATTTAAACTGCTGGTTTTAGTATGGCGGATTGGAGAGGCACTCCTGCCCACTGAGGACATGTTTTGTAAAAGGGCTTTGATTCAAGATTGGAAATAGCTTGAAGCAGGAAATGAACATGCTACCTCCAGGGGTCTGCCTTCTCTTTTCCTTGCCCATGAATCAGGTGCTGAGCCACTGCAGTTAAAAATGTATGATCGTATGCTAAGCCATATCCCTCTCTGGAAACTGCTAAAAACAGCCTCAGTCATGGCAGGGATTCCTCTGTTTGCTGAGTATCCTGAGTCTTGTAACACCTATTTCTTTGACCTCTCCTGGCTTTCTTGTGAAGAAATACATGGCCTTCATTATAACACTACCTGGTATTTGTATGTCTGAAGTGCATCAGGATTGAAAAGTCTGTGAGATGTACATTAGAAAGAGATAGAACTTAATTAATAACCGTAGATTTTAATGATGAGAATTGTCTAATGAATCTGTTGGTGGGAATCAGCACACTATGATTTTAAGTCTGCATATTTTGCCAGAATATCCCAAAAGCAATGGGATAGCCTGGTCCTTTTACTGCTGCTCTTCTTTGACCGAAGTTCAGTCCTGGATGCTGAAGAGAGGCCCATGAACCCTTATTTGGTGGCTTTAAAAAGTAAATCACCCAAACCTCTGGCTGGGTTTGTAAATCCATGAATAAAGGCTTCTGCTGCATATAGCATCTCTTGATCATTGGTGTCTTTAGGGCTAAATTTGGATCGGTCAAGGCTGCATATTCTCCATGGTGATCTGGAGGGCCAAACCTGGAACGACATTACCAGTGAGGTGGTGCTGGAGCTCACCCATCTTTACGCAGTGTTTGAAGTCACTCACTTCTCCTGGTAAGTGCAGAATTAGTCCTGAGGAAAAGATGGGAAGTTCCTCTGCCTTGCTTTTCCCACACTCTGACCCGAGGCCATGACATTAACTCTATCTGTTCCCTTTTCCCTTTGCAAGTCAAGCCCAGCGTAGCATATTGTCTCTACCCATCATTCTTTACAATCGTGTGGGTGTGACGCTGGCATCTTTCTCTGGGCAGGGTCCCTCCTTTTTTTTTAACTCCTTGTCTCCAGGTACTGGCTGTGGTACACCACCAAGACCTACATTGGAGGCATTGCCAAGAAGGTCTATGAGCGGCTGCGTCTGTACCAGGTGAACTTCATCGCACTGCAGAGGAAGAAGGATCCCGAGCAAGTCCTGCTGCAGTGTGTCCCCAAGCACAAGGTCTGGTCTGGGTTGCGCTGCCTTGCTCCTGAGCTTCCCAGGCTTCTCTTAGTGGGATGTAAAGGCAGCAGAGCGCTGAATGGTCCTGTTCACTGCCCCAGAGTCACGGCTGGGGTATGCTGTCACCGCACTGTTGGTGGTGTGATACTGACTCACAGGGAGCTGGGGGAAGAAAAAAACTTGTTCTATGCAGTAGTAAATGCCATGCATTGATTTCCTCCCCTGCAAACCCTGAGGACTGGGCTGCTAAGATCAGCTGAGCCACAGTTACTGGCCATGTATGTGCTGTTATCATCCAGCAAACATGAGGCAAAACATGTTGGCTTAAATGTAAGTCGGAGTTTGCATGTCACTTGTCTGACATGGGCTAGTGGTGTGGGCAGCAGCATGGCTTTGTTTTCAGCTGGAGTGGTTAGAAGCGGTACTTTTCCTGATGTTCCTTGCTGTTCACAGTTCAAGCAGTGGAACAAAACATATGAGCACTCCTTAATCTGCTTCAGTGCAACATCAGGTTAGTTTACACTGTGAGTGTGAGCTAATCTGGCTGACTTTGTCAAGAAGGAGATGGGAAGTGCTCACACATTCTCTTCTGCTGCCTCTTCCTAGGGGTATCAGCTCTCAGCAGTCTTGCTTCAGATTAGTGTGAGTATGAGTGTGCAGCTTTGGAGAACATGTCCCTTGGCAGGCAGTGCAGCTGGGTGAGGTGAGGGTTATTTTATTAGACTGCCACTTCTGGGCTGCATATCCAGCTCTGCATAATCCTCTGCTCTGGTTGCTCCTTCTTGTGTCTTTTTGCAGAGAAAATTTATTTGAATAGTGAGTGGGATATGGTAGCGAGTAAATCCCTCCTTGTCTTTGACATTAAAAAGACCTGTTAAAAAGATAGAGACATTGCTGAAAATGCTTTTTAAATGGGTGTTCATTTGTTTACATCCTTTTCATGTAAAAATAGTTTTCCCCTCTTGAAGGTGAGAGGAACATCATGGGTTTAGAAACATGGGTCGGGGGCCAGATGTGCTTCAGACCAAACACAGGGTCTTGTGCTGTCATCCTTGTCAGGTTGACCCAGTGCTGAAGAAGCTGCAGGACCGCTATCGAGGACCTGAGCCATCCGACATGGTGGAGATGTTTGAGGGGGAGCAGTTTTTTGCAGCTTTTGAGCGAGGCATCAGCATTGATATGGGTATGGCAGTACTGGGCTCGTTGTGCTCCTACCTACCTCTTGTCCTCCTCTGGCCCTAGACGTGTTTCTGCTGTGGATTTTGCTCCTCCATGGTGTTCCTCTCTGTCTCCAGCTCGCCCACTACTCACAGCAGCCAGCCCCTGGACATTGAACTTGTCATATTCTCTGGTCACACAAGTTTTCTGTCGACTTTTCCTTATGAAAGTGCTGTTTGCAGACTTTAATTTCTTCTCATGCTCTTGTAAACCTGCAGAGGGCAATAGCTAGGGTTTATTTTATGACTGATTTGCTTCTGCAGCCAGCTATGCCCTTTTCCTGGCATCTTAGATACCACACTGAAATTTCAGTGATGATATAATTAGTGTTGCCCATTTCTGAGAGAACACATATAAAGCTTTTTATTTTCTGAGAAGGTATTTCTGAAATAATTCAGAGCAAAGAATTCCTCTTATTAGAACAGAAGGAAAGAGAGAACAGCACGAAAACTCAAGATTATGTTTTATGTCCCAGTGAGTCTGAAGAGCTGTGAAATGAGCCATTTTCTGCAAAACCTGAACACAGCTCAGTTTCATTGGTGTAAATGCAGTTTAAAGTGCACTGGTCTTTCAGTGGAGTTCATGAGGCCAGAGTCTGTCCCTATGTCCTGATTTAGGCTGGACTCTAACCTAATTTCCAGATACGTACATACATGAATGTTGTACCTGATTACATTTTGTCCCTTTTAGTTCTATTCTGCACCCCTGCAGAAATGGCGAAGAGATAGGTGACCTATTTTTGTGCATTACAAGGTACTATTGCAGTTGATTTTGCCCTCCAAGGGATAGAATGAACTAAGATGGAAAGGATGTGCCAAGGATGGACTTGATTCCATGTGTCAACCTGCCTTGCTTTCCATTCTTGAACTTGATCTCTACCTTGTGGTCATTCTCTTTTTTTACCTGTAGGACTTGCTTTCTCCACAGTTAGTGTTTTCTGCTTTCCTGTTTCACTCAGTGGGGAAGGGAGAGTTGCAATTCTTTCAGCCATGAGCAGAGGGAGTAGTTAGTAGCATGGAGGCTGCTAGTGGATGATGGGCTGTTGGACAGGCTCGAAAAGCTGCACACTTCTCTCCACAAGTTGAATGCTTCCTGCTTCTCTGCACAGATCGCCCTGACTGTGTGGACGGACGTCTCTCGTTTATTTTTTACTCCCACTTGAAGAACATGAAGGAAATCTATGTGACCTCCCCTGTGGACAGAAAAGGCCAAGCTGTAAAAGGCCAGGTGAACAGCCAGTTACACTGACTTCTTGCTTCTTCCTTCATTATTGCCTTTCCAATGCTCCTCATAATAACCTCTGAGTGCTGGGTATGACTCTTTTCCTACCTTCTTTCTCTGGCATTGCGTTTCACTGACTAAACTCTGAATAATCAAGAATCGTAATCTCAAAGGATCAGTCATCACTTAACTGTCTGACTTACATTCCTGCCAATAATTTTTGGGGTGTTGGCAGAAAGTCCAGCCTTTATGGCAGAACCTCAGTGCTCCTCCCACGTACACGTAATTGAGAGGCCGTATTTGTGGGCTGAGGATAGATGAGAATGCTGAATTCATTCTTTCCCAGGTGGAAGAGACATGGTGCCAATAGGCTGGGCCACTGTGCTTGAATCAGAGCCTCACTGCATGCTTTCTCTTTACCAAGGTCTCTTTCTACCGAGGGGCAGTTCCAGACAGCATCCCTGAAGATGCCAGCAGGAGGAGGAAAGGTCCAGACTCCCTCTGGCTCGCTACTCTGCCCATCAAACTGCCTGTGAGTTCTCTCCTACAGATTAATTTTCCTACAGAAAAATTAATCTAGATGGGGTAAGAGCATGGCCTTCCTGCTCAGCTGATTTTGTTTTCCTCCATGAGGAGACATGTAGTGAATGACCACAAGAAATAGCTGCCCAGCCATGTCATGGTGGAGATTTCCCACTCCCTGTGAGCGAGCTCTTCTGAAATGAGAATGTGAAGAGCTGGGAGTGGTCTCCATCTCTCCTGCTCATCTTGCCTGTCAAGCACAGGCTTGTTAGATGGGTGGCCAAAGAGGGTGGATCCTTTGAATGAGAATGTAGTACGCAAAGAAGCTCACTGTAATTAAGGGAAGTGTCTGTTTTGTTTATAAATTTCTTAATCACACAGCTCATGCAGCAGGAAAAAAGAAAGGAATGGGATGAGGTAGTTATGGTGGATTTGAACATAGACATTGAGTGTAGGTATTCTGGTGTGAGCTTTAAAGGCTAGGCTGTGTGTTACAGTGAGAAATGCAACTTTTGTTTACGGAATTTAAGTGACGTTTGAGCAGCCTAAACCAATAAATACCTTGGTAGGCTGAATGCTTCCCTTCCGATCACACGCCATGATCTCACATCCCTTTCTGACACATGCAACCTCAACTACAAACCTAGACTAAGTGCCCTCTTACTGCTGAGGCAAATATGCTTCAGGGACGTGGCTTATTTTAAACTGCTCTGTAAATGCAGGAAAGGAAATTTCCGGTGTGAGCTATGACTGTGAGCACTACGATTTGATATTTTCCTGAGGCAGTGAGCATTGCTGGTCACTGCCAGTGTGAGTCCTCCTTGCTTCTTACAGCCTGACCCTTCAACCCCAAAAACTTCCTTTCTCCCCAGCAGAAGGAAGGAAATTTCACTGTGGAGACTGAGTGGCCACACATTGCCCTCTACGAAAACAGATGGTAGAGGAAAGAATGTTCTTTCTCTCTCTTCTTTGTGATGCAGCAACTGAAACCCCGCTGGGATGAGCACCCTGGTCCCCTGAATGGCTTCTCCTTCCCTCCCTTGAACCTGGGCAATGCTGAGACCGGGTACCTGACACAGGCAAACCTGCTGAGCATAGCCAGGCGTGTGGGAGCTGACTGGCAGAGCATCGGCCTCAACCTGGGCCTGACCTACCAGCAGATTGAGCGCATAGGATACAATAACAGGTGAGAGAGGACACAGTAATCAACAGTGATGCATTATATCTATCTGTCCATCTATCTGCAGTGTAGTAGTATAAATCAATGCTTGGCTCGTTGAGAGTTCTTCCGCTGTAATCGTGTCACTGGATAAAAGAGGGGTTGACTAATGGTTCTTCTGAAAATAATACCTTTTTTAATGGGAAACTGATTATTTTCTCTTACCGTTTTAAAACTAAGCTTTTTTGTTTGAAGAACAAAATTGGGAAATAACAAACCTGATGAGCTTTGTATTTCAGCTGAGCTGCATTCCTGTTTTGTTCTGTGATCGGATTCCTGGCCAGACTCCATCTCTTACAATGAGAAATGATCTATGGCTTTAATTGTGAATATAACCGTTATTCAAAAAGAGCTTGTGGTACATCATGGGACGTGCAGCCTGACCAAAAAGCCAAAGCAGTAGGAGAGAATTAGACTTGTTATGATCAAACTACTGTTCCTGTGAGGAAATTATATTCAAAAGCAGAATGCCTAAATTTGATATTTCCATTAGGAAAATATTTTATAGAGAAATGTTCATGCAGGAACTGCAACTCCTGTATGCTGAGTGGGGAAGAGGAAGGCCCACTGAGTGCTTTGTGTGTCTGGAGGGCTTCTTTAAGGCTCTAGTCATGGGCTGGGACTTAGGTAAGGTCTCTTTGGTTTGCTACTCAGGAGAGTGTGTTGGTTACTTCTGTCCTTCCTCCTTTCTTCAGAGAGGACCTCAATAAACAGGTCCTGGACATGCTTTTCTCGTGGGCTCAGCAAAACTCAGAGGATCCTGACTCTGTGAGCAAGCTGATTACAGCCATGAAAGAGAGCGGCCGCCAGGACATCGCTGATGAGGTTGAAGCCATCATTGAGCTGGGGCGGCAGAAATACAGCGAGTCCATCCGCCGGGTGGGCCTGGAGCAGGAGAGCAGCACTGAGGACTCTGCAATAGCTATGATGTAGCACCTAGCAAGGCAAAATGGGGTTTGTGTGGGACGCCTCTGTGTACCCAGAGTGACGGTGCCCGGGGGCTGCTCCCTCCTCAAGGACCAGTGTCTTCCCGAGGAGCCGGGCATTGATTCTCTGGGGTCTGTACTCACATGCCACTTCTGCCAGTCCCAGGAAGTTTAGAGTGCACTTGTGAACCTTTTTTCTAATTCCACTTCATGACTCTGAGCTTTAGCTTTCAGAAACGTGGACAAATTTAGAGATTGAAGTGTCTGTCTGTCAGCTGAGTAGTGGCTTAAGTAGTGTTTGATGAATTAATACTCATGTTACATGTATTTATTTATAACTTATTCCTGAAACTGTGTTCTGCTGGAAACACTGGGTGTGAGCATTTGGGTCCATTTGTGCTCCAGTGCTTGATGGGACAGTGGAGGTGCAGTCATGTTATGAAGGCCTGTGATGAGGTGGGGACTGTTCAGCCATTTCTGTTAATGATCGCTTCTGCTCACATGAAAATGTGAACTGTATTCCCCACGAAAATTTTTTGTATTTTTTTTCAAATCTCTTCCAGTTCCCTTTAGTCCAAGCAAAACCTAAGTATTTGTAGGGAAGAAAGAAGAAACTGATGTCTAGAAAAATTGCTCTTCTTTTTTGGTTTTGGTCCAAAAGCTATCATGAAACAAATAGGCTGCTGCACCTGCAAGCACCTTTTCAGATGAGACCTACATACTTCTGATCTTTGATAAAGTTCCAGTTTTATTTTATAAAAAAAAAAGTAAAAATCCATTATCTGTTCTGGGAGAGATTCTGATTTAAGTGAAATTAAAATTTCCCTTGCAGTTTCTAAGGGGTAGTCCTCACATCCTCCCAGTGAAATGTGACTGTGTAGTAGTAAAGGTGTGACCCCTCCTGAAGTTTGGTGAAAAGCATGACTTAAATTTGCATTTTAAAAACTGGTCTGACCAGCTGTGAAATAAGGCACTGTTGTGGGTTTGGCATGAACCATGCTTAGCTAACTTCCCAGTTTTTCAGCCTGAATATCTTGTATAAGGCTGGAAGCATTTACTGCTTTTTAGCTGCTCAGTCATTTATTACTGAGGTGCCCTTCTCCTCCTGTTCCCCATCTCATAATGGCCCTCAGCTGATGGCCCACTAATGACAGTGGGAAATTACGTGCAAGCTTTTTGAAAGACTACTGTCATCTAAGTAAAATTCAACTCCTTCAAGACAGGTTTGAATTCAGCATAACTCTCCAAGCATTACTTGAAGGACTGTTCATAGTCTGAAAGAACAAAAGTGTGTTTAAAAATGCCAGGTTGCAACACCCAAAGTCAACGTGCTGTTGCAGGTTGGATAAATCCTGATGTTTTCTTTCCCTTGTGAAGAATTATTGGTGGCTTCCCTGATGCTGCTTCAGACCTTCCATCAGTATAACTGAAAGAGAGGCATAAAACCATTCTTTTTTTCTCCTTTAAGGCTGTTCTAACATCTCAGGCTACAGCGTGCTTACTCTCCAGTCCAGAGCACTGGATAAATATGTGCAGACTTGAGTTTCACCTTGGGCCTAGGGACTTCCTCAGATCTGGTGGTTTCTTAGGCTGTGCTGTCCTCGAGTCTCATGTTGGATTCAAGTCAGCAGTTCTCTTTTGATTGTACGTTTTCTCTTGTATTCTGTGTCATATGCTATTGTTTGTAATTTTTGTGGATACCAACAAGGTATTTGTTCTTTTCTCCAGTTTTGGAGAGATGCATTTGAGCATATTGCTCTCACTGGGAATAAAATCAGCACTTAACTGTTTCACAGCATGGTCTGCTATTCCATAAACACCTTGAGTTAGATGGAGACCCGTCCCTTTAAACCTGCTGGCAGGAGGACACAGGTGAGCTTGGCTGTGCTGTGCTGTGCAGAAGTGGGAGAAGAGCTCCTGTTTGGATACTGCCAGCTGCAAAGCACAGGGCAGACTGCAGCTGAGTTTATGGTGTCCCTGGAGGGTGGCTTTGCTGCAGTGGGGCTAAGACAGGAAACAGAACATTCAGGGTATGAGCTGAGGCTTGGGTGGAGCAGGTCTAGAGAGCAACAAGGCTAATCTAGAAGGGACAGTGTGCAGGGTAAGCCTGAACTCTGGTGAAGGTGTGGGAGAAGTCTACAGGAAGCACAAGGGAGCATCCACAGCTACAACAGGATGAAGCTTGGCTGCACTGAGCTTTCCATTTGTGATAGTCAGGCCAGAGCTGAGTTAGGCAATGCTGGAATAAAGGGTAGGTAGGCTGGACTCTCTGGAGGACTCATCCAGGCATCAGCAGAGCTACAGCTCTTCCAGAAAATAGCTTGGTGCCAGGAGAGAGGAAGGTTAGTGCCAGGTGTTCAGGTTACCCTCGCAATGGGCTGCAGCCAGGCCAGGGGCAGCAGATACCAAACCCTAGACAGTATCATCAGTAGAACAGCTCTTCAGGATTTGGGCTGATAACCTAAGGAAAGGTAAGTAACTACCCCAGACAACGATTGCCATCTCCAGTCTTTCCCTGCTGAGTAGTAGCTGCTGGGCTGGGCCTCCTTGCAGGCATCTGACTTTCTCCTTGAAGTGACACCAAAGCAAGCACCCAGCTGAGGACACCAAGGTGCTGGCAGGAAATCAGAGCAACTGTTCAGCTCCTCCTTCCTCAGCTGACTTGGCAGCAAATATTTGAGCTGGATGAGAGTCAATGGCAAACACTATTTTGAGGTGTGTTATCTTTATCAATAATCTCTTTGAGGCACAGTTACTTTTTCATAAGCCTGTAGCTGCTACGGCTGATAACAGTTGCAGTAGATGGTTGAAACAGCAAAAGAAATAACCAACCTGGCATTTATCTTTTGAATCAAAACAATAGCATTCCTTTCTGACTTCTGTCATGAATTAATCACATATTGGAGTAGTATCTTTCCCTTTCCAGCTATCTGGCTTTTCCTGGTGCCTAATATGTACATTACAGTGTCCTACAGATGATCTGGCAGATTTTATGGTTTTTAATGTGCACGATCCTGATGTGTCCAAAATTCTCCCAAATAAATTTTTACCAGGAAAAGCCTACTTGCAAAAAAAACCATTAAAGTAAAGTGAGAAATTGTTTGGGAGTAGGAACATTTTTTCTCCTTTTTTGGCTGTAACATTTATAGCTCTTTAACTCTCCTAAACCATTTTCTATTTCATAAACTCAAAGATCTCCAGCAGAATGACCTGGGAGGTGAACAGTTTCCCACATACCACCCTCCACTTCTAGTTTCTTCTAACCATGACAGTCCTCTAGCTGCCAGGGGACAGATCCAGCTCCTACAGATATTAATAAAAAAAGTAAGATGAGAAATGAAAGCCCAGGCAAAGCTCAAATCAGTTTATTAATTCCATAAAAAGTACAAGGGAAAGCCTGATTATAGTCTGCAGGGGGTTAAACTGTTTACACAGCTCTGTCAGTAAAATGCTGTATAATTCCCTGTAAAAGACCTGACTGAAATACGAAGTTGAGAGTGAGCCCACAGGGGCTGTGTTCAGTTTCTCTGTTTACTGTGGGCAGGCAGCAATACTGTAAAACTCAGCACATCCATAGGATTGCTCTGATAAGGGAAAGGAGATCTCCGTGGTGCACTGGAGACTGGATGGTTCAGCCATGAACCTACTGAGCTTGATGCCAAAACTGAAGGAGCATTAGAAGATACCCAGTTTGTAAGATTTCCTGCTGCTTGGTGCACACTCATGTTCATACTTGACAGTGCCATACTGCTGGGTTTTTTAAAAGGGAAAGGAAATCTGATGGTCCTTAAATTCACTGTTTTCCTCCAAAGGGAGGATCACCCCATGTTTCCAGCCTTTAAAGCAAGAGTAGCTTTGACTGGGAAAGGAGTGGGGCTTGTTTGCAGTCACTGGTGCATCAGAGCCCCACCTCAGGGCTGCCTCAAAGTGAGCCCATCAAGCCTATCAGTTGGTATTGTTAAAATGAAGAAAACAGCATTTGCTGCAGTTAAGTGTGTTTATTTCCTGAACTCTGCAGAAATAAACTGTATGTTCTTAAAGCACCAGTTTTCCGTAAATCTGCGTGTCTTGAAAATCCTTGAGGAGAATTTGACCCTTGTTCCAGTTTCCAGCTACCTTGAAAGAACTCAGTGACCGGAAATGTAGAAACCAGGTAGACACTATGACCATGCCTCTATGCTTCCTGTCTCACAGTAGGCTGAACCCATCTAGAAGTTTGTTTTGGGAGGCTGGAGCTAAGATCATTCTGTCTGGTTTGCTCACCGAACACCAGTGCAGTTCTTATCTTTTCCACACAGGACACAGTGGAACTGGAAGATGTGCAAGGGGCAGGAAGGATGCTCAGAGAAGAGTACTACAGAGTATTTTTCACTCTTTGCTTATAGCAGAGTATTGCATCTCCTGGGAAAGGATGACGACTGTGAATACACGGTTGTCATCCACTATTTCTCAGCTAGGTGGCACCAAACGAAATAGTCCAGTATCACCTACAAATCGGCAAAAGTGGGTACTTTTTTCCCCTCCCACTATGCACAGTTCTAATGCTGACTCTTTGCTGTGAGATATTTGAAGCCAAAGCATAAACATCGTGTTCAGAAAGTGATTGATTAAATTGGTGGGGAAACAAATCCTCTAAAAAGCAAACGAATATGGAAAGCTGAATGCATTCCCATGTGGTGGGAGCAAGAGATTTGGGGCTGCCTTTCTCAGGCAAGAGTTGAATCAGACAGCAGCAACAGAGCATGTGGAGAAACAAAGCAGGCAGAGGAAGCAGATGAGACATCTCTACTTGCTTCCTCTAGAAAAGCAAAACGGCTGCAAATTTTGTTTCTGCTGAAGCCCAGTGGATAAGAGGAGACCACACTTGTAAGGGTCAGAGGCGGCAGCTGTTACTTGAACATCTCCTCAGAGCCATGTGGCTGAGCTTCACTCCCGGACCGAGAGTTCCAATGGTGACCCAAAACAAACCAGGTAGCACTGCTCAAAGAGGGAGACAAGATTTCTACTATGGACATATCAAGCTTGAAAACATCTGCTCTACCCTGTTTTCACTGCGTCTCAGCAGAGAGATGCAGCTGGAGGTATCTCCCGGCTGGGCACACAAAGTCCCATGTGCTTGGTCACCTCATGGAGCCACATGTCGGGGCAGGCCCTGAGTGGTCATCAGCTGCTGGGTCACAGGAGGGCAGGGAAGATAGATTGGGCACAACCTAGAACAGCCTGCTCAGCTGGAAGGTGTTGCTGCCCATGGCAGGTGAGTTGGATCTTTAAAGTTCCTTGCAACCCAAACCATTGTGTGATTCCATGAAGCTGGGCAGGTTTGATTTAGCTAATAGGACATGAGAGCTTGAGAGATGCTGTCTGCAGACATTTAGTGAGTGACTTGGGGAAACAGCAAGATAATATTTGTCATCTCTTAGCTGCCCAAGCTGTCCTGAGTTTCCATGCTTCTACAACCCTGCCAGCCCTCTGCTTGAAGCAGCAAGGGTAAACCTTGGAATTTCTAAAACACTACACAAATAGCTTAAGAAATGATATGAGTTTTCCATCCTAATGCAGGAAACCTTTTTCACACCGATCAAAAGAGGTACCAGGGTGTGGCAGACCCACCTGTGGGACAGTCCCAAGGCAGCAGGAAGAACTTAAAGCTTTAGGTATGAATAGGATCACACAGTGATCTGAGTAACCCCAGATGTGTCCCAGCCACGCTGTCTCTGCCAGGTTTCTGCCACAGGCCAGACCTGGTCTTCTGGTGGGGTTTAGCACCACCGGGTTTAGAAACAGCAAATCTGCACATCCAGAAGAGAGTGGGACTCACGCAGGGGGTGGCTGCAGCCCCTGTGGAGTCACCCATCTCTCCCTGTCATGTGAAGAAGAGACCTGGCTGATGAGCCTGGGTGGTTAGGATTCTAATTCTGCTTTGCTGGGCTGATGGGGAGAAGCTTTAGATTACAGTGAGAAGTAGGACAGGAAGCTGGATGAGGCAGGTAGTAACAGGATAGCCGGACATGAGCTTAGGTGTGAATCTTCACCGTGCTGCCTCTTCAGCCACGTCCTTGGAGGATTTTACTTTCTCTGGAAGCAGCAATGGTTCAGGACAAATGGATTTGGTTTTTTTTCCCTCCAGGCAGGAGGAAAATGGAAATCCTTGTGATTCTTAGCATCTCCCCAAGGCCAGAGCTGAGAACAAGCATGGCTTGCGATATTGATTGTAGCTGCTCTCTCTCAACGCTGCAAGTTTCTGTCTCCTGGTGTCTGCACAGCCTTCATGTGTTGCAGGAGCATCAGGCTGAGTGACAACCCCGGTGATGCTTTCAACCTGGTGCATTGAAAGGAGCAAGAAAATACGGTGTCTCTCCCTCAAAAATCCCCACAACAGATGATTTGGTGAGGCTTTCATCCTGATGCATTGAAAGGAGCAAGGACATATGGTGTCTCCCCCTCCAAAGTCCCTTACAAGAGATGATTTGTTTGCAGTCTGGGCACAGTAAAGAAAATCCTGCTGCTTACACAGGCTATTTTGTGACAACTGCTGTGCACGAATGATGGCTGGAAGGCAGAGGCAGTCACAAATGGATCCATCAGCTTTTTGGGGTCCTAAAATAACATGGCCCTGAAGGAGCTGGCTGCAGCTCTTGGTGAGGTGGCAGGCCTGGGAAATGTGACTCTCCCTGAGGTCCAGCTGTTTCACTCATGGTAGGGCGACAGTGTCCTCAGCACGCACTTCACCCTCCGTCCTGGCAGCACAGAGCCACCTCACCTTTCTGCCCCCCAAGGAACAGCCATGCAGGGTACTGCCAATGCACACTCCCCACAGTTGTTGGTCAGCTGCTGAAAGGGCTGTGGAGGGTGAGGAACACTGAAAAATCCTGGAGCAAACTGCATTCTTTGGCACCCAACTGCACTCTTGGGCCATACACCCCAGGAGAAAAGAGTGATCAGTGCCCCATAAATCCGATGCCACCTCTGCATGGGGACAGATGCATATGGTGGGATGCTGTGGGTTGTTTTCTCCCTGAGTCTAAGGGGAAAGCCCTGCTGAAAGGCTCCCAGGGCAATAGATGGCTGCAGCTGCAAGCTCCCAGCCAGCAGCTGTGCCCAGAGTGGGATCTGGAGGCCGATCTCACAGCCAAGACAGCGCCATTCATCGGCACTCAATAAACAAAAGTGCCTCGCTGTTTTATCCTGGAGATAAGCGTGGAGGGCATGAGATTGCTGTTCCTTGTGTTGTCTGTGCTGAGCGTGGGAGCCGGTGCTGGCTGCCAAGGGAGCCGGGGCACTGCTGCTGTGGCACATGCTGTGGATAGGCAGGGAACGGGGCTGCCGGGGGTCAGGCAGCCCCGAGGCTGGAGCCTCACGGGTTCTGGGCACTGCGAGGTGCTGGTGCTTACTGGAGGCTGCCAGCCCTGCAGGATGTGTTGCAGGAGCTGGGCCATTGTTTAAGCCAGCTCATGACATGTTACTCATTAGCACGCCAGGGTCAACCCAGCTGCTCTAAAAGTCACTTTAGAAAGGAAGAAACTTCTACTTTATTTTTTCGTACACACACTTGTCTGCTTTGAGCATCAGGGATTTTATTCCCACTAATTGTTCAGCATTTGAATCAAATAGCTACTAAGAAGATGTCTGCAGCCTCTTTTCAAGGAGTAATGTCCAGAGAGGACAGACAGACCACATACATTGGTTCACCAGCATGGTCTTGCAGCTTGAGCTCTTGGGGACAACAGAGCCAGGTTTGGGATTAAGCTGTCCCCTTCTCGCACTCTCCAGCTGCATCCACATCCTCTCTCACTTCTGTAATGTCAAGTATCTGCACAGAAAACGAAACCAGGCCTGCTGGGTCAGTGGTTTCTGGGTGCTTCCTGTCATTCAAATCGATGGCCAGCTGTAATACTGTTCATTTTATTCATTCTGTTTGGCTGCACCCTGGGTGCCTCCCCTAACACCTCCGTGCTGTTACTCCTGGCAACTCATCCTGTGGTCTCAATGGAGAACAAGATCAGGCTTGGTTGGGATTGATTTTTCCACAAAATGATGTCGACTGGTGCTAATTACATTACTGCCTCTTCAATATTTATCAGCTAAATTGTCTACCAGTGCTCTGAGAATCATGTCCAGAATGGCCAAGAGAGCAGTGAGCAAGCTTGCCCAATTTTACTTTTTTAAGCGTTGGTTTAATATCCACACTCATCAGGCACTTGGGGATTTCGCTGGCACTCCGCAATTTATTAAAATAGAAAACAATACAAATGGGGAAGGAAACTGAAAAGCAAGACCTCGCAAAAGCCTCTTTCTTTGCAGCAGACTGAACTTGACCCATGTCCTTGAAGGGCTGAACCAGCCCATGGCCACTCTGGGAGGCGGGCTGAAAGCAGTGCAGGATTTTGAGACTCACACAGGACAAGCTTTGTGACAAGCCGAGCACAGGCCTGGTATAATGCTCCCGTGTGCACCATGGAGACAACAATGTTGCCTCGTACAAGAGGTCCTGAGCTGTGCTCTTCACCTGTATCAGACACAGACAGTGCTGTTTTTGAAGCTCCATTTTGTACCAAACAGTTTTAAATCTCTTTTGTGTCTGTCAGGAGAAAAAATTTATGTCTGAAAGCAGAGGAAACCTTGACAACCTGGCACTCGCTGAATGTGAACTTTCTTCCTCTGCCTCCTTTTTTTATCCCCTCTCTTAAATGCTGCCGGAAGAAACGGGTCCTTTGTGCCGTGCAGGTTACAAAGAGCAGTTGTTTTTATGCAGCAGAACCAAAAATAAAAATGTGTGACTGCAGTCCTGCTGAGACGCAGCACAAAGATGGACAGTGTTAACCTCTTCTTCGCCAGGGGATGGTATTGTCCTGCCAGCACATCTGTGCTGTGATAAACAGTAACATCCACACCTCAAGCCACACTGAGTTCAGTTCAGCTTTTGACTGAGAGGGTACAGCACAGTGAAACCCACAGATGCCTTTACAAATCAGGGCAGAGTGGGGATGTGCCACCACCAAGGAAAGGGGTGGGAAGCAGTTTTGCAGCTGGGGAGTGAGAAGACCACAACTCCCCCACACTGTTTCACTGTTCCCCAGCCCGGGGATTCCTGCAGCACTGCCCACCACAGCAGCCTGCCTGCAACCCAGGCCTTGCTGCCTGTTTTTCCAAGGACATGGTAGAGATAAGGCTGTGGGGTTGGATAGACTATTCTGGCATCTCCCTGCTAACTGCACTTGCATTTTTCTCTTGTGCTGGATGCTCATCCAATTAACATCCATAAAATGGCCATAGTGCACAGGTCTTCTTCCTTGGTCAGGCACCACCCTTTTGGAGTGAGCTTTCCACCTCCTGTGCTGTATCTTCTCATGATTTGCTCAGACCAGGTTGAAAAGCACACGAGAAAAGCGGATCCCCTTTTCACCTATATCCAACTCATTAGCATTGGCTTCTGATGCTTCCTTGGCCTCTGCTTTACATCTTCTTCTCACCTTGGGTTCCAGGTCCCTGGCTGTGATAACAAGCTCCTCTTGTTTTCAGGTGCGTGAACAACTGTGATGTTTCTGGGCTGTTCATCACGACTCCATATAATTGTCACTTCTCCTGTGTACACAATGTCCTCATTAGCCCTTCATGCTCCTGGGAGCATCCTTGTAGGCACTCTTCTCTAGTCACCTCCGATTCATTGCACAGGATAACTGTGCACTGATGTTCTGCCAGCTTCCATGGGCCCTTGGTACAGAGCTGGTAATCCCACACTCGCCTAGGGCTTGGTGTATGTGAGTGACGAGGGAGGCTCTTAGAGATGTATTCCCCTAGAGATCTTCCCCTCTCTCACTGGTGGTGTCACACCTGTGGGTGTTACAGAATCAGAATGGTTTGGGTTGGAAGACACCTTAAAGATCATCTCATTCTAACCTCCTCTAGTGGACACCTTTCACTAGACCAGGTTACTCAGAGCCTCATCCAGCCTGGCCTTGAACACTGCTGGGGATGGGGCATGCACAGCTTCTCTGGGCAACCTGTTCCAGTGCCTCACCACCCTTACCACAGAGAACTTGGTCATCCCAAGAGGCACAGAGATCTGTCTGGCTGCTGCTGTCCTCCTTGCCTTCATGCTTAGTTTCCAAGGCCTGCTGAAACGGTCTCTGTGGATGTTTTGTCCCAGCAAGGACTTAGGCCCCATAATGCTCCTGAGAGCTCCAGCTCCACAGTGGAGCCTGCTAACCTCAAAAATCAATGCCTGCCAGTGGTATGGTGGCTTTCCTGAGGGGTAGCACAGCATGGTGACCCAACAGGCACAGCTGGCCTGGCTGTTATCCTGAAGGGAATGACAGAATCACAGAATATGCTGAGTTGGAAAGGACCCACAAGGATCATCGAATTCAGCTCCTGGCCCTGCACAGGACATCCCAGGAGTCACACCATGTGTCCGAGAGCATCGTCCAAACACTTCTTGAGCTCTGTCAGGCTTGGTGCTGCGACCACCTCCCTTGGGTGCCTGTTCCAGTGCCCAAACACCCTCTGGGTGAAGAACCTCTTTCTAATCCCCAACCTAAACCTCCCCAGACACAACTTCAGGCCGTTCCCTCGGGTACAGATGACAGATTTATTATTTCTCCCCCGTGTCGCTCGCCCCGTGTCCCGCCGTGTGCCGCCTCGCAAGACGGCTGTGGGCGGGGGCCGGGGGTGCTCGGTGGGGCGGGCGGGCTGCGGGCACGGCGGGGCGGCCCCGGCACCCCGGCCCGGCCGGGGGAGGCGACGG
>VXBT01006601.1:673350-768926 GCA_013400235.1 Oriolus oriolus
CGCCCCGGTAAGTGCGGGCACGGCCCTTCCCCGGCCCTCGGGAGGCGCCGCCGGGGGTCCCGACACCCCTCCTGCCGCCGGGATGCAGCTCTTCTAGCCCGGCCTGGCCCCTGCTGCACCGGCCCCGCCGCCGCTTACCCCGGCCCCTCATCTCAGGGGTGTGCCGGCCGCCCTTCCTGCGGCCCCGGGCCCTGCAGGGCCGTCTCCTCACCCCGGGGGCTGCGGGCTCCGCGGGCTCCACATGTACCCACCCCCCTCTCCCCGGAGCTGCAGGCTCCCCGAACCCGCCACTTCCCCTCCTCACCCTGGGGGTTTTAAGTCTCCCCAGCCCCTCCCTCCTCCCCAGGCTGGGGTCCCTGTGCCCGCGTGGGGGGCCCGCGGCTGATCCCCCCCGCTTGCCGTGGTGCGGGGCTTGCCCTTGCCGGGCGCGGGGGCTGCAGCCGCGGCGCGCCTTCCTCTCCCTGTCCGCGCCGGGGAAATTGCGGGTGACACGTGTGCGGCTCCACTGAGCCCTTTAGTGCCCCGGAGCTGCAGCTTTTTATACTGAAAGCGATTCCCGAGTTTCTCCGGGGCTTCTGATTTGTGGGGCGATTCGTAGGATTCCCTGACCGCCCCGATCGCAGCGCAGGTCCTGCATCTAAGCCCCTCTGAGCTCCTTCCAGACTCTCCTAAGCCAGATCCGTGCCTATTTGAGGTAGGTCAAGGTTATCGTGCTCTTCATGCAGTGGATGGGGAAAGTGGAAATGTGGACTGACTGTGGGATTTCCTCAAGGTCACCCTGGGAATTGGACCCCAAGCATCCTCTCTCTTGCTGCACCCTCTGCAGCTGCTGGGCTCCTGCTGGGTGAGGGTGAAGTTGTGGAAATCGGATTTTCCAATGCCCCAGCCTCTTTCCTGCAAGGCTTCTCAGCTTTTAGTTTATACACCTTGCCAGGTGTCAGGGCAGGATCCCAGCTATATTTATTTGGCCTAATGTTTTTTAGCTATTAGATGTTTACGGTTAAATAGTGTGTGTTTTCACCATAGTATGTTAATCTCTGAGAGTCTCGCTGCTGTTAGGATCTGACTTCGTGGTGTTGCTGCTGCTGCTGTTGGGATGATATCTGCAGTGATTTTGATCACTGCAAGTAACTGTGGCTTTGCTTCTCAAAAACTCGTTTCTTGGCAATGGCAAGCAAAACTGAACTAGAGTGGTACTGATAAGGACGTATCGGGCGGGACTCTGGTGGTGGCTGTCTTCTTGTGCTCTACTTGTGTTTTGCTTCGCAGGCTGTTATAAACAAAGGAGTAGGCAAGGTTTAATAGTAGGAGTTCCTCTAACCTCTTCCTCAGAAAATAAACACCAGGATTTAATGAGGGTTTACCCCTTTGAATGGCTTGCCTGTAGGATTTTTAACTGCGTGCTACTACTTGTGGTTGTTCATACAGGTGCAGTTTTTGTGCTGGTGCTGTGCCCTTGGGCTCATCTGTTCACTGAGTGCCTGTTGTAGTAAGGAGCGTTATGTTTTGAGGGTGGTGGCAATCTGTGACAGAGATGGATGGCTGAGTTGGAAAAGGGATCAAATCTGTGTCGTAAATTGGAGCCCTGCTCTGCTCTGAAGGAAAGTCTGCAGTCCTGTTTGATGCCCAGCAATCTTGTTAATGTCTTACTAGGATGCCAGAGCCGTCGAACATCCTTCTGCTGCTGTTTTAGGAAAGGGTAGTATGCTGTATTAAGTTACTAAAAGATAGAAATCACTGACAGCCTGTCAAGGCCATTTGCTCCCCTTTTCCTGCCAAGATTTAAATTAGTGGGCAAGATGGGGGAAATACCTACCTGGCTGGCCAAGGTGACAGCAGCATGTCCATGTGAAAGCAGCCCCCTGCCTGCATGTGCATCATGTTTTCTCTCATAGGTCTCTGGCAGGGCAAAGGTGTGATGGAGAGAAGGGACAGAGGCGCAGTGACTGGTGGTTGGTGTGCCTTGAAACCTGGGAGCCATAGGATTTGGAGCTGTGCTCTGATAAGGGAAATTTGGGGAAAGTCCTGCTTAGAAGCTGTAAGCATTTCATGTGCTTATACGGTTGTTCTTGCGTAATTGTTGTCATCTTGAGAATTGTGAAATAGTAGGAGGGAGAAATATCCCAGAGTAGGGCAGCTGTGTTTCCAGGTGAGTAAATGTTGTGCTATGTTTAGCTAGAATAAAATCTGTGTGTAGAACCAGCATCCCTGACCAGGGGCCCGGTTCTGCAGATTCTCCTGAGAACAGCTTTTCCTTGAGGGTTGAAGCCAAATCTAGGGAACACTGTTGTTGCAGGGTGTGTGATGACCACACAATGCTGTGAAAATAGTTAAATATCTTTGGCACTTCTTGAGGAATACACCCAGTGTTGATAGCTGGGTGTGCAGCTGCAGTGTGAGCTACAGGTTGTGCCCCGGGTGGGGGAAATGTCAGGAGCCCCAGGAAAGGGGCTGTGACCTGGTGGTGATCCTTTGGACAGCAAAGGGCACACGCACACAGCAGGAGCTGATGACTCAGCAAGACCCCAGACTGTCTGGGTGCACAAACTGTAAGAGTATAAAAGCCCAGGAATGCTTTTGTTGGGGATCCCTCCCCAGGGGCACCAGGTCAAGCTGTTTTTGTGTCACTGCACCACGATTAAATTACTTAGAGGACCCAGACATCTGAGACTGCTGTGGGAAACCCAGGGCTGAGCCAGTAAGGAAACCCTGTCTGACTGTGAGTGTGGAGTGTGCAGGGAGCCAAGAGGGGCACTCGTGGGGTCACTGGAGCCGTCTGCTGTGGAGGGACTTTGGTCCCAGCAGTGAAAGTCTGGACTGGGGGGAGTGTGACTGCCAGTGTCTCCTGGGTGGTCGGGCAGGAAAGTTTCCTTAACACACTCTGGGTTTTATCTGAATAATCTGCAGCCAGGAGGCTATAAGAGGGGTGACTGATGAGTTGCTCCTTCTTCCTCAGCAAGGAGTACCTGGGTGTGGTGTAAGGATGCACGGTCTCCATCTCCGGTCCTCCAAAGGATCAGGCTTTGGGTTTGCTGCTGGGCTGGCAGTTAGTTGTTTTACAGATGTGAGCAAGCCTCTGGACTCTCTTTCATCCCACTGAGGAAACAAAATGCTCCTGGAGGATAATTGCCAGGTTCACAGTAGCTACTGGAAGGTGGGATGTGCTTGTGAAGCCTGAGGGATGAAAGGTGGGAAGAAAAGTTTAGCAGCATTGACCATAACTGCAGAGGGACTCATGTCCCCTGATGCCAACCAGAAGCAGGTTCCACATGATGCTTGCTTTTATCACTTGATCCCTGATCTCACTTGCAGGCAGGGAACTGCAAATCTTTTGCACTGCCAACTTTCCAGTGCCAGCAAGATGTCTTGCACAGGGTGTATCTCTTAATGGGCTGGGTTTATCTGCCTAAAATCATATTGTGCTGTCAGAATGACATAAAAGAGCTTTGAACTAGGCCCCAAGGGGAAAGGAAAAGGGTTGGAAAAATGCAAAATATTTTTGTTCTGTTGTAAGGAGAGCCTGAGCTGGGGAGATGATGTGTAACTAAAGTGGGTTTGGAATGGCTGGGACAAATGAATTTCCTTGTGATCCTGAGTGCTGCAGTTCATGTGTTATGATAGGATGCTAATGTCCTGTGAAGGGAGTTTCTGCAGTTTCCCCTTTTCTAGGTTGTTTTAGAATAGAGAGGTATTTCTTCCTAAGCCTGCCTTCTTCCTGGCCTTCCTTTTTCAGAGTGTTTTTTTCCCTGTTGTTTTGTCGTAGGTTTGTTTTTGGTTTTTTTTTTTTTTTGCTTTGTTTTTCCCTAGAATGAAGTACCTACACAGCTGGTGACCTGTCAGTGGTGTCCCAGTGGCCCATCAGTGGTGTACCAGAGCTGAACACCTTCACCCTTTACTGGAGCAAGTTGATACAGCTCTGGCAGACAGTGGAACAAATTTGGTTTGCACCAGCTGAGTTTGAGCATCATGTGGGAGCCCTCGAGCAACAGGAAGAGTCTGGTCCCACAGCCTGTTCAGCCTGTCACTTACAAGTTTGTTAATGTCCTGTTAGCCTTCCAGTTGGACATGTCTTTCTCCCAGCTGCCTCTGCTCTCCTGTTAAAATCTGCAATACTGTGTAGGACAAATGTCTGTACTGCTCCTTCTACAGCAACAGTGCAGGATGGGGAGGAATCTGCCTGTTCACAGTATTCTGCCTTCTGCTACTGCAGGTACATAAGGACTGGTAACTATTCTTTTTACATCCATGAAGCGTTCTCCTAAACCCTTAACTGTGTTTTCAGGAAGTGCAAAAGCCTGCTTTAATGCCCGTGTTTGCATGTCCAGGCTCTTTTAGAGTGACCAAGCATCTGCACTACTGCAAGCTGGGAGAGATGGAGCTGTCAATTACTTACCATGACAAATGAGCTAGGGGTGCTGCCTGTCGCAGGCAGTGCGTTGTTTTTATTTGTTACTCTTGAACATGTTGAACATCATGCCTGTGTTCCACGGTGCATTCCTCATAAATGGCTGCATGGACTCCAGCCTTGCTGGAGCCAGTTGTCGTGTCTGCCTACAGTGAGACAGCAGGGACGTAACTGCAAGTGCTTCTTCCCTGCCAGAGAGGTGTCTGGGGTCTAACAGGGCAGTGTGTTTCAGCTTCTCTGGCACCATGATTTAATGAAGCCATCCTCCTTCAGCAAGGGTGAGTCCTCTGGCTGTACCTGCTTGGGTTGGGGACTGTCACTTGGCCATATCCAGCTAACAGTGGCGGCTTGCAAGAGCTAACGCTGTGGTGCTCCAGCTAATCCTAACAGCAGATAAATATTTTTTTTTCCCTGTCCTCTTCTGTTTGCCTTCCAGCACAGAGATAGCAGGAAGGAGGAGGAGGATTGAGCTGTCCAATGCCAGACTTGGATGTTGCTTTAACCTTGCAGTATTGATTGCCTGGTAGTTCAAGTTATTGGGAAGATAAAGTAACAAGAGGTACAAAAGCTTTAGAAAACAAGGCAAAATCCCAGACAAACCTAGTGAAAAGAGCTTGTCACTCTGGGTGGTTTGGATTTCTGTCTGGCAGTTTCCTCTTACACATCTGCAAATATAAAAGCTTTGAACATTTTCTGCCTTAGGTGGGCTGTCTACAGGGAGATTATATGCTTGGGGAAGGGAGAGGCACCCGGGCAGCAATGCTTGTTGTGTATCAGAAGGATTATGATGGGTTACTGTTTATTTTAATTAAGGTGTCTCTGTTGATCTTAATTTAGTACAGCCTGTGGTGAGCTGCTCACAGGAATGCAGCCTTATTTTATTTTGTTAAAACTTTTTTGTAAGTGGTACTTGTTCTCATTTTGGTAGTGCTGTTGTGGGTGGTGACTGCGTCTTGTCAAACCTTCCTGTGCCCTGCTCCTTCCTTTGGCACCTATGCTGGTGTATGGCATATCAGGAGAGCTGTCTGGATTTTTTTCCTGTGTCTGAGGCATTTATCCAGAAGCCAGGAGGAGAGAGGTTGGTTTTGACCCAGCTAAGTTTCCCCAAATAGCATGAATTCCAGGAGCTGGAGATGACTAAGTCACATCAAAGACTCTGCCTGTCCCACCTGGAGTTTTGACTCTGTGGCTGGGGCTCATACTCTCAATTTAAAGGCTGTCCCAGCTATGAGGAGCTTTGTGGACAGGGTGGGGAGAGGGAAGGAGAAGGAAATCTTCCCCTGTTATATAGGACAGTGATGCTTCTGCACTGAGTGAGTAACTGGCCTGGAGGAGGTGTTTGGGAAGTGAGGTATGTGCTTTTCTTTTTTAATTAGAGCACGAAGATAGAGGATTTCAGCAAATGATTGTAGTTGAAAAGAGATGCTGTGCAAATGAGTGATTGGTTTGGATCAAGCCAGAAAGAAGTCCAACAGCCATGATCCTTCATTTCTGAATTCAACTGCAGCTTTCAGTGAAGCCTTTTTGCTTTGACAAGGGGCTGTGCTGTGTGGTGTGAGAGCTCCGAGCCAGGACGAGTGCTGGCTTTGTGTGGATAAGTGCCTGCAATGAAACTGTAGCCTGTGGTGTGCTTAGTCTGGGCCAGCCCATCTTCATTTCTGCTGCTGCTGAGTCTCTGTCCTTGTCACTGTGGTGTCTGACACCTTACTGCCCTTAATGGTTGTGCTGCCTGCACACTTTGACAGAGAAAAGGGCAGTTCCTTGTGGCCTGATGGGTGTGATGGGATGGAAACACCTTCTTCAAGGCCACTTGCAGATTGGGAGCATGTTTGGTGCCCTGTTCAGTGCTGTTCTCTTTGCTCTGTGATAGTCAGGGATTTATAAAAAAGAAGGAATTGTGTTTTAGGGACAGGCTGCATCAGGGGCTTACTGTGAATTTGGGTACTGCTTTCTCCTCTGCTACAGGTTTAGAGCCTGACCTGAGGTAAGCAATAAGATGTCTGTCTCTGATCCTGTCCCTTACAATCAAATGGGAACAGCAGCACTTCCAGGGGTTTGCCACTTGTACACAACGGCAGTGGCAGCTGTCGCAGAAGGTGTGATCTGATGTAGTAAATGGTCTCCTCTTCTAGATGTTTCATTTCCCTTTTTCAGTTTGTGTTGGCTTTCTCAAGGATAGCAGTACTAGCTTCCTTTTCCATGCCCTGGGCAAGCTGAGCTCTTCTCTGTAAAGCAACAGGAGCACTTGCTGTTTATGAAGGCTGTTTTCTAAGTGTAGTAGTTTTTTTAAAGGACGTAAAACTCATTGTGTTGGCCCGACCCCCTTCCCTTGAACTGCTCCACTTTGTTAGCAGTTAAACGCGTGCATGACCTGAGCAGCTGTCGTCTTTTTGATGCCCTTTTTTATTTTTTACAGGAACTTACAATGTAGATTCACTGGTGCCTCACTCTGGTTCTTCAAAACTAATGGAGAGCTTGAAGGAAATAGCTTGGATACTGAAGTGATAAGCACTACAGAAATGCCAGACGCTATATAAACAACTAAACTCAGCCCCCGGCCCTTCCTGAAAGAGGGATCATTTGCAGAAATACTTCAACAGATGGTCTGAATTTGGCTTTGGGAAGGGGGGAAGAAATGCCAGGTCGCTGCTGAGCTGTGTGTGGGCGCGTGCCCGCGTGCGCCATGCAGCGTGTTCCCTGCCAGCACACTCTGGGGAGGCTGAGCAGGCTGCTCCCACAGCCTCCCTGCGCTCAGGAGGCATCTGCACACCTCTGACTCAGTCTCTGCGGCTCTGCCGGTCCCTGTGCCGAGCAAGCTCCCATTTTCCCTGTGGTGAGGTTCAGCTGTGCCCGCTCGTCAGGTGGAGGTGAGCCAGGGGCAGTTTGCAGATGCGTGGGGTCAGCTTGTGGGAGAGAGGCTGCAGAGCTGCTGTGCAGCCTGTGGGATACTGCTTGGCACACGGGTGAGATTGTAGGAAGGCTGTAGGGTCGTCTGACACTGAGTTGTCCCTAGCGCTGGTGCAGTGTCCTGGACCTGTGTCAGTGCAAATTGAGGTGGTGTGGAGCTGGAAACAAATGGATCAGCTGCGGTAAGGGGTCTGTGCTTTTTGGACACACCTGGGCATACATGTGAGCTGGTAAACTTGCTGGCAGCCTGAAAAGGTGTAGGATGGGAAAGGGTTTACGTGTCATGGTTGGGGACCCTGATGAACTCTGGCAGAGCTGGCTGCTGTGGCTAGCCTCTCCTCTTCCTGATGAGGTTGCTGCTCTTGTAGGGGAAGGAGAACATGTTTGCCCCAGAGTGCTGCCTCACCTCTTGAGTGCGCTCTGTTCTGGGGCAGGCAGGTTCCCGTGTCAGTAGCCACAGCTGACTCTGGTGGGGTTATGGATTGGTGCCCAGAAGTCCTTGTCCAAGGGCCTCTGGAGCAGAACAGTGTGTCTAGTTCCTGCATTGCCAGACTGTTGCTAGCCTTCCAAGGCTACGTGCCTGTTCCACTGCTCACTGGCACGACAATTCCTTGTGTCTACTGCTGCCTGCTGTTGCTGCCACGCACTCTTTGTGAGACAGTGTTGGTAATCAGAGCAGAGTTGTGAGGTGCCCTTCAGGAGTGATTTTTGTTTGGAAACTTTCTGAAAACAGGTCTAATTCTTAAGCAGTGCAAGATGAATTGCTTCCCTGAGGACATTTCAGGTAAATTCTTGTGGATATATCTGTCAGGTAGCAGCATTGCACTGCGCATATGGAGTAGCCAGGTGAGACATCTGATGTTCAAAGAATGACCTTCCAAGTTTGATACACTTCACTTTTTCCTCTTTCCTTTCTTGTGTTACTCATCTCTCGGCACTCTGTTTAGGTGAGTAGGACTGGATGTGTTTTCATTTGCCTGTAGCCTCCAAAATATATTGTCTTCCTGCTGGAAACACTTTGCCTGCCTTGCAGCCTGCTGATTCACAGCACTCTGGGTGAGCAGGGAGCTGGTGAATGGATTATGCCACAGACTCCTGAGCCATCAGGCCGGGGTTGCAGTCCCCTTGACAATTCCTCTGCTTGTCACAGAGTGTGTATGAGTTTCTGTGGACGAGCTGCTACCCTCTTCAGGAGCATCATGACCCATGCAGGGCTGCTGATGCACGTTTAGCAAGGAACCATTTTGCTGTGATCTGAACAGTTTTAATGTAAGCAAAACAGCTGAGGTGGGAGGCGAGAAGTGTTGTTGGCAATGCAATTGTGCAGTTGTGTTCATGTACCCCCACAGCACAGGGACTTGCAGCAGCAGTGTCCTGTGGCTGAGAGGCAAGGAATATTGATTAACATGACATTTAAGTGGCATTTCTTCTAGTGCACTGGGAGCATTAGTGCAATTCTGCCTTTGGCGCTGAGAAGTAATGAGATAAGCTTTCTTCTTCAGAAAGAAGCAGGCTTCTCTGCCTGCTGTTGCAAAGTGTTTGGAAGGCTGGGAAATGTCCTTTTGTTATCCAGTCAATTCTCCGTGTCTGGGCTCTTGTACAAAAGGCACCTGAAATACAGCCTTGGCTGTAGCGGGCAGCTGAGCTTGCAGCCTGTGCTCCAGTGTTGGCATGCTTACATGGTGGCTCCTGCTCGATGCTTCTCTGTCCCCTTGCCCTAGGTGGAGCCTAGCTCCTGACTCCAAAGGATGACTCAGGGAGGATCTATCCGATCACGCCCTGAGGTCCTGTTTGGTTAACCCGCAATATTTTAGCTGGTTCCCATGTCGGTGGCTGATGCTCTTGGTGCACTGTGGCTTTGCTACAGGGACAGGATGCGGGGTTTGTGGGATGCTTTGCAGTTCCAACCAGGCTCAACAGTCCCTCTTTGGGACTCTTGAGTGACAGCTATCAGTTGACATACAGCCCCACAGGGCTCTGGGTTACTAGGCCTTTTAAATAGTTTTGTTCAGGGCCCAGAAGCTCTTAGCTCCCAGGCTTCCCTGGAGGGATTCTTGTTCTATTTTATTGTTGTATATTGGTTTACTTTATCGGTGCACTCAGCAGGCTGCTGCAGGCTGCTGCCAAGAGGAACAGCCCTGCTTCCACTCCGGCCTCTCTCTGCTTGTGTCAACACAAGCATTTGTGTGTTCACAGCTACACATGACCTGGGAGTAGGCCTGGTCCAAAATGAGTTCTTGAAGTTGCTGGGGAAAGGAAGAGCAGTAATCTGAAGATATGCTGGACAAGTGGTTGAGTAACCACAGTGTCTGCTGGGAAAGTAAATCATATGGCACTTTCCAGGGGCTAAAAATCCCTGGTACTGTTCCCTTCATGAAAATCTTTGCACCTTCTCCGCCAACACACTGTCAAGACTGCATCGAGCCTATACCAGTGCCTCTTTGTGCAGGACAAATTGTACATCTGCAGCACTGGCTCTCACCTGGTGCCTGGTTGTAGATTCTCTCTTTGATGTGGAGAGACAGCATCGTGCCTCTATAACACTTAAAATTCACATAGCTTAGCAGCCAGAGGAAGGTGGTGGCTTTTTACATCTGGTAGGGATGGCCCTGTGTACTGCCAGATGCATGCAATATAGGAAGAAGTGGGAAGAGAGGGGAAAAAAACCCACAGCGCCTTTGCTTTGCTCCAGCACAGTCTCCTAGTGCTCACAGGAAAAGCACATCCTTCAGAAAGTACTTGGTGAGCATCTGTCCTTGGAGGTGCCAAGAAACATGACCAACTTCCTCTCCTCTTCCTCTTCCTCCTCCTCTCCTTCTCTTGCATGCCAGGAAGTGGTGGCAGTGCTTAGCAGACACCTCAGTGTGAACACAGCTGATGCTGAGCCTTCCTCTCAGAGGTGACAGAGGTTAGGGATCTGCTTACCCTTGGGCTGGAGAGATGGAGGCTCCTCTCTGAGCATATCTGAACCTTGCTGGGATTGTGTCTCTTTCCTGCTGTCCTTTTGCTTCTCCCTGCTGCAGCCTGTTCTGTTTCTGAAGGCTCTGTTCCCATTTTGACGTGGGAGATGCAACTGTCCCTACTGCCTGCCTCCACTGCCAGATAGGTTTAGGGAGTGTGTTGAGATTGCCTAACTTGGTTGAGGTCACACTGCAGGCTCTGCATGCTGCCTGTCCTGGCTGACTTGGGGGATGTGGAGGAGATGGGGCTGTATGAGGAGCATCACGTGGCTGAGTGATGGGTGACTTGCAGCCCTGGGTGCTGCTCCAGGGCTGGAGGCTGCTGGTGCCATGTAGTACTGTGGGAAGGGTGCTGCCAGCAGGGTCCCAGGCTCACAGTCCCAAAGCAGTGGGGTGTCATCCCAAGGCTTGTGGTGTGCTCTGGGCTGCAGAGATAGGAAGAGGCAAGCTGGCTGGCCCTTCGGAGAGAGGATCCTGTGTCTGTCACTGCACCAAGGGCTGGGTGAATGAGCAGGGATTTTGCACATTAACCAGGCAGCAGCTGGGCTGAGTGAGCCGTAGGGTGCCAGCCGCAGTGCTCCTGTGCTTCTCCAAAAGCTGTGTCAAGGCAAGTACTTTCCGCTCTCTCACAGCTATTATGAAAGAGCCTACGTTTGCTGCACCCTTCTCTCCCTTTGCCCCTAGGGCATGCTGGGCTTGTTTGAATTAATGTAATTAGCACATGCCTTATTAGCTCACTAAGGCACAAAGAACTCATGTATATTTGTAGCCAGGTTAAGCAGCCCCTATTAATTTAATAACTGTGTCCTCCTCAGTGCATGGCAACGGTTAATCACTGGTGGTGACTGACTCAGGACCAGCCAGTACGGAGGAAATTTGGGTGAGGTGTGTATGAGTGCGGTTCTCTTTTATTGTGTTATATTTTTATTAATGAGCAGAGCTGTGAAGGGAATTAGCAGTAGGCACAGTAGATGGAAGGGAATTTTCAGTTCAGGTTTACTAAACAACCAGCCCTGCATATTTCCTATGCTCTACGCTGTCGGTAGAAAAGGATCTGTAGAATGAATCAGCGAAATATGACACAGACTGGGAGCCAGAAATTTACGGAAATAAACTTTAGCAGCCCACGCTTGAACTCTGCTCCAATCAGGTTATATATACTAGGTACTGATAGTAATTTTGCTTTGTTGTCTACTTGGTTTCCCTTTGGTGATTCTGAGGCAGAGGAAGTGGCTAGCGTGTTCTGGTGCTGCTTGTATTTGAGATTGCAAAATGGCAAGGTTCTTGTTAAAGGACAAAAATAGTTGCAAGTAATTTCATTTTCTGCAGCACTGTGGTCCTTGGTTCCTTTTACTGTTCTGGGTCTTGCCATGCACAACACTTAGCTAGGTCCCATGGAATGCTGCCAGGATGTTTGCCACCAGGTGTTTGGTGGGGGATTGGTTTGGTTTTTGTTGTTTAGGGTTTTTTTTTTTGCTTCCCTTTTTTATGAAGAAGCTGCAGATAATGGTTTGGGCTCCACCACCCTGGAATGATGCAGTCTGTGAATCCAGGATAGTGACATGTATCTCTGCTCCAGTAGTCCTGCATGTGAGATAGTAAAATCCTGCACTGATTCTAAAACTAGTGAGTTAAGCATTTTGGGGGCTTTTTTCAGCCAAGACCACTATGCATGCACAGGAGACTTCCTGCATTTCTTCTCTTCTTCCCCCTTCTTCAATAATCACAGGTTGTGCTCTTTGTGGTGAGCATAAGCTGGGAGGAGGAGCAGGAAGGATGGTACTGGAAAGCTGTTGATGTGCTTGCACTGTTTTGGTCAGGTTTTCTACAAGTAGCAGTTGGGGTGAGATGCAGGTGTCCTGCCTGTCCCTACTCCCTCTTTTTATTTTACCCGTTTGCTGTTTCTGCCAAGTGAGCTTGGGCTTGCAAGGCCTGGGCTGTTCTTGGCCATCATGAGCCTGTGCAGGAGCATCATTGAGAAGATGAAGTTGTTACAGTCAAAGGGACAACGAAACCCCATGAAACTGGACTGAAGTGTGTGTGTACTTGTAATAAAGTGCCCTCTTGCTGCATCTGGCAGGAGACCAAGTCCCCAGGCTCCAGCAGAGATGGCGAGTTCTTCTGGCTTGCATCTGCTGAGAACCTGGACCTCATCAGAGGCACAGAACGAAAACAAGTCTGAGATCCCCATGGAGTGACAGGGGATGCACACAAGTCTTGCTGCTTGTGTGCAGCAAGAAAATAAATAAATAAATAAATTTTTTTAAAAAATGAAAGTAAATTTAAAAAAATCTGCTTGCATGTTGAAGCAGATAGATTTATTTCTACTTTCTTAGAGCCCATTCTCAGGAGAGCTCAGTGTTTAAATGAAGGCTCTGTGAGTGGTTAGCGGGGTGAGGAGATGTGATGGGTGAGGATCTGCAGGGGTGCCCATGTGCAGTTCCTAATAAGTGCACTGCAGGGGGAGAAAAACCCAAGGAAAGTCTGGGGGAAGATAAATACCTGCTGGGGTACCTCAGATGCTGGCCAGAGATGGTGATTTCCCTCCCCTCCCTCTTTTTTCCTTTGTTTCAGGAGCAGGAAGGGACACTGCTTGGCTCATGCTGGTTCAGGGCAGTGAAATGCTTGGTACACACCAAGACGAGAGGCATTTTCCAGGACAGCTTTTTTAGTCAGTGTTGTGGCTTTGTCCGGGATAGAGTTAATCCTCTTCCTAGTAGCCAGTACAGTGCTGTGTTTTGAATTTATTATGAGAACAATGTTGATAATACGCTGGTATTTTAGCTGCTGCTAAGTACTGCTCACTCTAAATCAAGGACTTCCCAGTTTCCCACACTCTGCCAGTGAGGAGGTGCACAAGAAGCTGGGAGGGAGCGTGGCAGCAGGAAAGCTGTGACGTAGGCACCAGCATGGAAACACGGTGGGATGACTGCCATGACTGGAGTGCTGCAGTGGATGACTGTAAGCTTTTCAGAAGGGACAGTCAAGGAGGGAGAGGCAGTGACTCTGTCTGTTAGGGAGTGTTTGGACTGTCCAGAGCTCAAGGGTAGTGATGGTAAGGTTGAGTGCCTATGGGTGAGAATCAGGGAGAAGGCTAACAAGGCAGACATCCTGGTGGGAGTCTGTTACAGACCACCCAACCAGGATGAAGAGACAGATGAATTATCCTGTAAGTGACTTCTTCATGATTGCCAGCCCTTGTTCTTGTGGGAGACTTGCTGGATGTCTGCTGGAAGCTCGACACACCAGAGAGAAGGCTGTCTAGGAGATTCCTGGGCTGTGTGGAAGATAGCTTCTGACACAGCTGGTCAGAGAGCCTACCCGGGTGCTGTCCCCCAGCCCTGCTGTTTACTAACAGAAAAGGGCTGGTGGGAGATGTGGTGAGTGGAGGCAGTCTGGGGCACAGTGACCACAAATTACAGAGTTTTCAGTTCTTGGTGAAGTAAGGAAGGAGGTCAATGAAGGGGTCCAGGAAGACTGAACTTACTTTAAGAAGGAAATCTTAAAGATCTGGGATGTCCCTATGTGCCAAAAGATGAGCCAGCGGGAAGGGTGACCGGAGCAGGGAGCTTTTGCAGGAATCCAGGGGAAAAAAAAAGGATTTTTGACTTTTGGAAGAAGGGGCAGGTGACTGAGGAAGAGTACAAAGATGTTGCTAGGTCATGTAGACAG
The DNA here is from genome assembly GCA_013400235.1 of Oriolus oriolus. NCBI lineage: Eukaryota > Metazoa > Chordata > Aves > Passeriformes > Corvidae > Oriolus > Oriolus oriolus. Next base: position 687,295 of record VXBT01006601.1, read on the forward strand.
AAAATTAGAAAAGCGAAAGCTCAGCTAGAGCTCAATCTGGTCGGTGCTGTGAAAGGTAATAAAAAGTGTTTTCGTAAATATGTTAACAACAGAAAGAAGGCCAAAGAGAATCCCCATCTTTTTTTGGATGCAGAGGAAATAGCAACAAAGGCTGAGGAAAAGACTGAGGTGCTTAATGCCTTCTTTGTCTCAGTTTTTAACAGTAGAACTGAATATCCTCGGGGCAACCGGCCCCCTGAGCTGGTGAGAGAGCAGAAAGGATCCCCTGCAATCCAGGAGGAAGTAGTCAGTGGCAAGGGTGCTGATGGATCTGGTGGAGCGGCTCACCAAGCCAGTCTCCATGCTAGTCCCAGGGCAGGGCTGCCAGGAGTCCACACTGCGTGCAGCAGTGACCTGAGCTGCCCCTCTGCAGCCTCTGGTTTGGCCACAGTGAACCAACACCATCCCAGGACTACACACTTTAAGGCATCCAACACAAACAGCTCTGTGGTTGGTTTAGTGTTGCTCTGGTGAGGTACTGCTGCAATTTGGCCTGAAAAGATGCTTATTCCTCCCAGCAGGGTCACTGGCACCCCTTTCTTTCAGCAGAGAAAGCTGAGAACCAAGAGCCCTGGTTTCATTGCTGATGGGGAATGAATGGTCCCTTTCAGGCCCCAGGACCTCAGCTCAGTGCTCTACCTCATTCCTACCGAGGGAGTTAGCATCTGACCCTTAAGTTTGCCTTGGGCTTCTTGGTTGGTTGTTTTTAATTACTACTTTGTACATGGTGATTATTTTAAACTGGGAGGGGGGAAATCTTTTCTACTCTATCGGCCTCTTGACAGAGCACCCAAGAGAGGGATTTGTACCATTTAGTTTCTCCATGGTGTGTCCTTCCAGATCAAATGGCTGGTCTGTCTGTCACTGTCAGCTGGCCCTGCCTTTTTGTTGACCAACACAGATTATTGAAGAGAAATGCTGTGTATAAGTTCTTAATTGTTCTCCTTGCTCTGTCTCCCATCTGCCAGGCTCCCAAAAGCTCAGCAAAGTTGTCTTCTCTCTCCAGCAAATGCTGCATGTCTCTGAAGCTGTGATTTCATAAAAACTGCTGCAGAGAACAGATCCAGAGGAAGGTGGATTTAAAAATATTTAGAATTGCATCAGTTCAAGATATGACTACATGATTTCTCAGGTGGCACTTGGAGAGGGGCATTACTGGCAACAAGCACCCATTTAACGTTTGTCCAGTAATGTCTGAGGTGTACTTGCCTGTACACCAGCGTGATCATGTGCAGGCCATGTTACTGTCTGTCAGTTAGCTTGTGCTTCTGCTCTTGGCTCTGAAGCTGCAAAATGACCTAACCCATTATAACCTTAATTTAAATAACGATTTTATGTAGAAGTTGCTGCATATATATATATATAGTTCATTGTGTTTGCATATGGATTACCTGTTCTGTAGCTACTTCTTACAGATCCCTTTGAATTGGTGGAGGGACTTGCAGGTTTCTACAGACCAAAGATTGCAATCCACCACTATTTTCAAGCAGGTGCTGGGCCTGAATTTTTGCTATGGCCATGCCCTGGCCTCGTATAACCACATCACTGAAGATTTTATGATGAAATGCACGGAAAGGGTTTTCAGCCCTCTGGCACCTACTCCAAGACAGTTTGCTTTGAGCATGACTAGTTGTCCTAAATTTAGAGGCTTGTTACTTGTGTTGTAAGTGTTCAGAGGAGTGACGGGGCAGCAGGACAGCATGCTTGATGTGGCATTTGTGCAGAGCAGAAGAGCCAGGTCTTTTGAGACTTGACCCAGTTGCCTTTTCGAGAACTTTGAGAGGAGGCGGGTTGAGATGGGAAGAGTGCCAGCAGCTCCTGTGGGTTTCCTTTGCTCCCCTCAGTCTTGTCAGGGGTGCTGTGAGCACTTTTAGACCTGTTGTCTCTCTCCTGTGAGGGAAGATACTGCCTTAAGAGAGTGTTTTAATGTGTTGTTCTCTGGTGGAGCAGGACTCAGTGTGTTCTCAGTAAGATGACTCCAAGCTCATTTGTCCTGCTGAAACGTTCCCTCCGGTTCCTTCAGCTTGGCATCTCCAGTGTCTTTGATATCAAGACTTCCCATGTGAGCCCTGGGTGAGTCACTTCTCCTAAGGGCTGTCCTTACTCATGCCATCTTACAGCTCAGCTGCAAAACCTCCAGGACAGGGACTTTCCTTGACTGAAGGTCAGAGCAGCCCCTAAAATGACAGATCCCAGGTAGGCATTGGGGCCTTTTGGTGTGCTGCAGTACTGGTACCCATGCCCAGCTTCAAGATGAGTGTTAGCTTTCCATCTCTCGATCCAGGGCAGTTTCCCAGGACATGGTATATCTGGTGTTTGTTCCAGACCAGCACGGGCCTGTTCCCAGAGTCTTTCTGTCTTGGCAGATGGCTTGGCATCTCAATGTCAAAGAGGTCATGCTGATGCAAGAAGAGGCTTCCATGGGACTCCTTTTGTTGAGCAATAATGGCTTCTGCTTTAATCTAAGTAAACTGCTGATTTTTTGGCCTGGAGAAGCTCTCCAGGTCAGGAAGGCACTTCTCTTGCTGCTCACAGTGCCTTTTGGAGGCCTTGCTCCAAGCCTTAGCTCTCACAGAGGTAACAGCAGGTGCTTGTTGTCTTCTTGTCTTTACTTACTGCAAAAGATTTCTCAGCAAAGCAGGCAAAGTTGTGTGATGCTGTACTAGGAGTGAGGGGCCAGCCTATGCTTCCAGCAGGATGGAGAGCCCAAAGGGGAGGGAGTGGGAAAACTGGGTGTGTTCCTCCCACTGCCTGGAGGCAGGAAGTTCCCCACCTGCTTCCCTGCTGTTTTATCCCCTTGGTTCCCAGTGATACCTGCTGCTCCACTCACTTTGATCCCTGCTCTGGAGTCGGCAGCTATGCTGCCTTTTCCAAGAGTGGCTGAGACCGGGCAGACAGAGAGGCTGTTGCCAGGAGCAGTCAAGGGTCTGCCTGATGTCTTTGGTAACTCCTTTGCTTTGCAAGGAGGTGACCCTGGTGACTGAGGGCAGCAGGCAGATCTTTGCTGCTGCTGTGTGAATCTTCTGTGGTCTGAAAGTAAATCCTCGTGGAGAGAGTAGCTGTAACATGCAGTATCAGAATATAGGATATTGCTGTAGTCCCAGGGACTTGCAGGATTGTCCCCTGTGACACTTCCAACATGGCCCTGTTGTAATTCCTGTTGCAACATTGCGGGTGACTATACGGGTTTGGATGGGGTGAGTAAGTATGTCTGCTAAGATTTTGGACTGTTTTTGTTCAAGGCTTGTTTTTTTCCTAAGCTGGAATGTTGTCATAGGCACAGGGTGTTCCTCAGGCTGCCAACTGTGGTTTGAAGTCCTTCTGAAGGTGAAGGGCAAGTCAGTGATGGAGCTGGAATGCAAGCTCAGGAGTCTTTATTACTAGTGGGGAGTTCCTCCTTTTCCCCTCTGTGGGCATCCAGGTGAATCTATATTGCCACCACCTGCAGTTGCAAAGCCGAACATCTCTACAGCATGCCCTCAGGGGGGGAACTTGCCTGTTCCTTTGTGGCACTTGAGAGATGTTTCGAGGCGTTCTCTCATCACAAGGTCTCTCAGCATGAAGCTAAGGCTCCCCAGTGTGCAGGGAGAGTGGAGGCTGGATATGGGGGCAAAGTTTGGCTGCAGTTTTGCAAGGGTGCCAGCCTGACTTGTCTCACGGTGATAGGAGGGGGCGGAGGGGGGACACCCATCCCAACCAGGCTGAGGGAAGCTGCATGAGACACAGGTCAGTCGGGGAGGATGGGAAGGGACTGCTGGAGCTGAGGGTTCTTGCAGGGGGCTGTTAGGGAGGAGTGCCCTGTGTGCTGAGGCTCAGCATCCTGTGCATTGCCAGCTGAGTGGGTGTTGTGCCACTGAGCCTGTCCCCAGAGGGTGTGAGCAGCCAATGGTGCAGGCGGCTGGCATGGCACCTCCCCGCTGGGACTTTGGCCTTTCATCACCTGAGGCAAGGGGGGAGACTGCCTTTGGCTCGGTGCTTTCACAGCCTGGTGTGGTACGGGAACAGCTGGCTGCTGACCACCAGGCAGGTGAGTTTGCTGGTGCAGCCCCGGGGCTTCTGTCTGTTGGCAGAATGGTGTGAAGGGACCATGCTGTCCTCTGTGCAGCTGGAGAGGTCACAGACGGTGGGGAGCATTCACCAGCATGTTTGAGAGCTGCTTTGTTTTCTCGAGGACTAATGCCTTGCCAGGTCCTGCAAGGAAATTCATGGCAGTCTCTGCTTTCAAGGGCCTAAGGCAAGCAAGATTAAATTGCCACTGATTTTCTCCAACCCCTCTGTCCCAAAATGTCCTGAGCAGGTGAGAGCCAAGCTGACAGCTTCTCCCCGGGTGACATTACCTGGTGCCAACTCCCTTGCGCACTTCGTGCCTGTCATGCATCTAGAAAGCAGCTTCTCTCAGGAAATATTTGCAGTTTCATTCTGCACTCCTTAAGCCTTATTGTGATGACAGCTTTGCTTCAGTCATTAACAAAACTTGGCAGTGTCCACACCTTCAGATGCATTTGTGCTGTGAAGGAAAGTGTTGTGCTGATCCCAGAGGGTTTCTCCTGCCCCAGCAGGTACTCATTGCTGGTTGCTTCCCGCTGCCATCCCTGACTGTGAATGGTTGCATGGCTGTGTCGTCTTGACACAGTGGATGCTGGCACAGCTTTGCTTCCTATGCTCACCCTCTGAGCCCTACTTCTCAACATCAGCTTCTCTCACTGGGGCTGTGAGTTTGTCTGCTCTCAAGACAACTGGAAGTATGTGGAAGGGAGTCCTGACTTCCCCTTCTGTTTATTCTTAAATCAAGGCTGTAGTTTGGAAGTTGGCTTTCAGCGACAACTCCAGCATGTGCTGGCCTCCAGTTCTATCTCACTCCTGTCTGACTGCTTGGCACAAATATTTGTGCTGGCGTGAAACCAGGGATGGGAATGCGTTTGGGTGTAGGGAAACCATAGATTTGCTTTCTTCAGCCACAGCACCAGCTGACATTTGCTAAAGGTTTTCTGTTGAACCGGCAGCCTGTGTGTGCTCAGATAAATCAGCATGTGCAGCAATCTGACCCCGAGAGGATGTGCTCTGCTGCGCTGGGGCTGCTGCGGAGGGGATCTGGCAATGGGAGTGCTGGCAGAGGGCAGAAGTGAAGAGCTGGCCTCTGGGAGGGGTGGGGGGTGCTGCTGGGGGAGCTGATGGACTGGGAGCCCACACCTGGCTTGGAGGATGCCTGCTGTGGCTCTGGCAGGGGAAGAGCAGGAGAAAAGGGGGTGCTGTACTCGGCTCAGTCTGGGGGTAGAGCAGTGGCATCTGGGGGTGGAGGTGGCAACCCACATCTGTAGGGCAGTGTGGTGGCACTAAATGCAGTGGGCAGGGTCAGAGAGGCGTGGGTAGGTTTAACCTGTTTATTCTCCTGTGATGTCTTGGCTTGTGGAGATGTTGGGTGTCTGTATCTCCAGCCCAAGCTTGCTGGTGTGACACATTAATGAGGCATGATGAGCTCTGTGTGCTCCCCTCCGTGCTGGGCTGTTGTTCTCTACTAAGCACTTTTCCTTCAGGTGGTAAGGCAAGAACTGAAGGTTGAGAGTTCAGCCCCGTGCCCCAGGCTGATCAGGAGAGCAGATGCAAAGGTTGGGCTTCCTGGAGAAAGCCTCACTGTCTGAGTTGTGTGGCAAGGCAGGGGAGAAAAATAACACCACTTTGCCAGTGGCTTAGGCTGTGAGGATCAGATATATCCAGAGCTGTCCAGGATTGCATTGTGGTACTTCTAGTGTGGCTGCTCTGTCACTGTCTGGAGCTGACTTTTGGGAGGTGAGAAAAAGAAAAGGCAGGATTGAGGAGGCTCCTGGGCTATTTACGTGTGTCAGCATGAGCTTCAGGCCATTCGCACTGCTTCGGTGTGCGTGTGGCTCTTAAACTCATTTGCCTGATCATTTTAATAAATGCAAAAGGGATGTCCTGTTGTGCAAGTAATGGGGCATTAATCCATGCCTAGCTGTGTTAACAGCACTCTAAGAAGGAAATACTCCCATGCTGTTCTCACTCTCCTAATTATGGGATGTTCAATTTAGGATCCCTTTCCATAAGAGCTTCTCAGCCTCTTTGGCTTTCAGGTGTCTCTCTGGTGACTCTTGTTTCACCTACCCTCCTATTACCAGTTTCCTCTCAGCTCCTTTTACCATGCAGATTCCCAGTTCCAGCAGTGCCATTGTCCTCCTGAAGTTTGACCATACAAAGACTTTCTGAGGCATCAGCACCTTTTTGGTGCTGCTGGCTTATCTGCTGCCCCAATGCAGGTGCTGATGGGAGATTTCCTAGGGAGATGCAAACCCTGCTCCCTGACACTTCTCCCACAGGAAGCCTTGGAGCTGCACCCTGCTTGGCTGCAGATGCTTGCCTGCTTTTATGTGCAGTTTTTGGCTCCTGAGAACACTGTGTTCCTGGGAAGATATACTTGGGTCTTTACTTAGTCTCGTTCCTTTCTAGGTTAGATGTATAATGTTGTTGTGGATTTGTTTTTTAAATGTCCTATAAAATTCCTGGCATTCTCTTCCCAGCCTGTTCTCCCCCCTCTTAGACTGCAGAATGGTAGCAGCTATTTTCCTGCCCTGGAAGTGACTGGGGTCTGGGTCTCCCCAGAAACTCCCTGGCCAGGCCACTGGAGGCTTCATCATTCAGCCTCTTTTAAGGGACTTAGGGAGTTCTGTAGATTACAGCAAAGTGGTCAGATAGAGCTTGGGGTGACTTTGGGTTTGTTTTGCAAATGGTCATTCGTCTGAGCTCTGTTTAAACAAACAGAGCTCAAATAAGCTTTCCACTTCATTGCATTAAAATCCCTTAATTCATTCAAATCCCCTGGCCACAGACATTCAGGCCTCTGCTGTGCCAGGTGCTGTTTAAACAGTTATCAAGCACTGGTGTCTGCTGTAAAATGATCACATTGTTCGCTTCCCGTAGCTCGTCCGCAAGTTGAGTGGCTTTTGTTAGGGGAGATGATACTAGTCCTGGTATTTGCTGGCTGTACAGCCAGCACCGAGGAAACCTGTAACTTTGCCCAGTTTTAAACCCAGGAAGGTTGTTTTTACCCTATCTTGCTGTGCAGCTGCAGCAGGAGCATCTGTTCCCTGGTGAGAAGCAGAGCAGTTTTCCAGCTGGATCAGACAGCTGTGGAGGGCTCTTATAATTACTGGGCAGGTGGGGAGCTGAAGCCAAAAGTCAAAAGGAAAAAGGGGAAAGAGAACTAAACTCAGCTGTCCCAAGTCCAGCTTGGTGCACAGGGACTCCATCGCCCTACTTGTGTCAGCAGGTAAGAAACAGCCCTGTGATGTATTTGTGTGTCCATCTTGGTCTCTCACTCTTTTGGCTACCTGGCTGTGGTGAATATTGGCAGCCTTGCTGTCTTTTCTTGCTGCTGCCCGTTGTGATGGGTCCCTGTCTTCCTGAATGCCCCTCTGCAGGGAAGGGTGCAGCAGAGGCAGCAAGGGGGGAGTTTTGCCAGAGCTTGGAGCAGGCTATTGGGACCACTCGGTGCATGTATTTTGTCAGACCTGTCTCAATAAACAGAAGTTTATTGAGGGTGTAGACATTATCAAGTGAGTTTTCGTGGTTCGTGTCTTGTTTATGACAGGGTTACAGGTTTTCAGCAGCTGGCCTTTCTATATTTTTATATTTTTGTCTTATTCTGGTTAATTTGATAGAAAGTTAGATTAACCTAAACCAAACTGCTCTTGTGGACATGCATATGAAAGCCCATGTCATGAAGGGTGTAAGTGATTTTCAGTTGGACAGTACAGACTTGGCTGATCTGGAGCTTTTTAAGGTCTGCAGCCACAGATTAGTTGAGATCAGGTAAACTGTCTGAAGAGGGGTCACAGGAGGTACAGCAGCATAGTGCAGTGGGTGAGGTTTGTGTGCAGTGTTTTGAAGAGGAGTCCCTTTCCTTAGGGAGCTCCATGTGCTGGTCTCTCTCGGCTTTAGTTCAGTGTGGGGCTGCAGAAAAGGCAGTTTCAGTCTCGTGTTGTCCTAAGAGTGGGACTGTACAAATGGTGTAATGCTGTCCTATCCTTGGCACTTGATATAACGGGAAGGGGACCTGAACTCCTTCCCATACCTGTTTGCACCATCACTAGCTCTTCACAGTTTCAGGGACCTTTTATTCTCAAGAATGCACTGAGGCCCAGAGGTATCTCCAGAGCAGAAGTGCTGGCCTGTAAGCCACCCTGTTGGATGTGAGATTCAGTGTGGCTTAGGAGGTCTGCAACTAAGGAGCAAATTTCATTCCAGCGGCAAAATTTAATTCCTTTGCTTCTGGCTCAGCATTCAGGTGGCAGGTGAAAGGGAAGAGGGAGGCAGATGGCTGAATACTGCATAAAGCATAGGGTATCTCATTCCCAGGCTGCAGGTGAGGAGATGAAGACATCTCCAGAAAGCTGAAAGTTGTGGCCACTTCTGAAATTTTCTGTGGTGTCCAGATTTCTTTGTGTGGTGACTTCTACCAGCTCTCATTAAACAGTAACAATTAGGAGTCTTTGAGAGAGCTGGTTGCTGCAGTCCAGCACTGAGCTGAAAGGAGCGGTCCAAAGTGCAAAGTGGCATCAGTATCTTGGGGAGAGAGAGGCATTGCTTAAAAGATAATGTTGGCACAAGACTGAATATGGGCTGTCTATTTAAGCTCAGAAGTAGGGGAAGGATAGTAAACTCCGGAAGATCAGTTTTTTGAAGATTGTCCTTTGGACACATCATGTATGTGTTGGAGGGAAGTGCTAAAAGAGTCTTGTGATGACACGTGACTGTCTTGGGGTGGCTGGGTGGACCTACAGAGGGTTGGGGATCCGCATGGTATGGTGTGAAATGCTCTCTGAAGTTTGAGAGAAGTGACAGACACTGCTGTCCTGACTGCCTGGCAGAGCTTGTGCCCTGCCTGGCTGCTGCCCTTCCTCACATGCTGCTAGAACCAGATGACCCTGGCAACTCTTCCCTCCATATGTCCTTGAATATTTATATATACACACATACATTTATAAGGCTCCCTCTGGAGCTGAGTCTCCTCTTTGAGGAGATCAGGTGCTCCCTTAAGTCACTTGTGCCTCAGCTGTCCTAACCCTACAGCCTGGCTGCCAAGAAGCACCTGAGGTTTAAGAAGAGTGTAAGTGTCTCAACTTTGTGTTCTTGGTGTCTTTCTGTCCTTTCCCAGGAAGAAGCTGAAGTGAAAAAGTGACTGAAAAAGAACGATTTGAAGGAGCAGATTCATTTCTTAACAAGATCAAGTTTGAATTAAATGGCTGATAAACAGATCAGGTAACTGCAAAATTTTTTTAAATTATGCTTTAGGTTTTTCTTCTGACGTCTTTCAAACTTATTTCTGTTGGTGATCCAGGAGGTTGGAGGAAATCACCTGATCATCTCTTTCAGCCTTAAATAATTCTGATTCTTTCTCTTCTCCTTTCTTACCTGCTTTTTTGAACCTTCTCTTATTTTCTGTCTCTGCCATGTTGTCACATCTCTGCTTTCTTCAGTTCTTTTTTCTCATTGCCTTTTTCTTTCTACCCTCTGCTTTCTACCCCGCATGAGTCCGTTCCTTTTTGTTTCTTCTTTCAAAGGTCACTCTGACCTGCTGGCTTCAGCTGCTGGCATCAAGGGAGCAAAGCCAGGTCCTTGACCAGCCAAGGATGCAGCACTTGTATTGACAAAGTCCACGTAGCTTTGTGCAGCCTTGTGCCCTTCCTCTAAAGGCAGTGAAGGGTTGAGTGATAGCAGGAACATGAAGTACCAACAATGATTAATGGCACTTATGTGCACAGTGGGAACTTAAGAGGGCTGGTTCTGGTAAAGGCTGGATTTGAGTCTTCCCTAGAAATGAACTGGGTTGCATTTCCTGGTAAGATACAGTTCTACCCTTTGCTTCCTAGGAGCTGTGTCAGGTGGATCTGCACAGTCCTCCACTTGGGTTTAACTTTTTGCTGCTTGTGAAGTTGCCCCAGCTAAGTGACTCCTACATGCTATGGGATTCCTGTGGGGTTTTTCATGATGCATTTCTAAAATCTCCTTTTCCAGATTACCAGCTCAGGACAGGTGTGGTGAGTGGGTGAATGAAACATGGTGACAGAGGGACAGGACTTGGCAGTGCCTGAATGCTGCAGGGAAGAGGGCTTCCCCTTTTTAGCGTTTGCCATGATTAGGACATCTTTCTGTACGCCTGTCTCCTGCAAATGTAAACAGTCCTGAGCTGTGCTGATAAAAAGACAGCATTGTGGAGCGTTTGTGTGCCTAGATTTGGCCGTCATCTGCTACCTGATTTGGAGAGCACTTGGAGCTCTTCCAACACACCCATGAAGGGCATGCTGAGATTCACCTCTATGGAGCCTGACAGGTCTGTGTTCCTGATAACCTCAGCAAAGCAAAATGACCAGGCATCTGTGACTGTTTGAAGCTTGGTGTTTTGAAGGAAGAGGAGACATGTCCTACAAGAGGAGACGTGTCCTACAACATGTGCCCTGGCCCCTCCAGTGTGCTCTTGGTGTTGTGAGCAGGAGCTTGCTGGCTACGGGGACTAGTTAAAAGGGCTGAGGAGGAGCACTAGAAGAGGAGAACTGGGATGCCTTGGTATCCCTTCCTGTATTAAACTGAGCAAATGGCTATGTTTGCATGCTAGCCTGTGTTGTCCCTGTTTCACTAAGCCCTGCACACATAGGTAGTGAGAGGCAGTAGCTGTGCAGAAGCTAAATAGGACAGAGAGACCAGGTACAGTGGAGTCTTATCCCTTGAGAGAGCAGAGAACACTGATGTGGGAAGTGGGATGACTCAGTCACAGGGGAAGAAGCTTTTCGGTTCAGGGGCAATGGCCTTTGTCTCATGGTCTTCTCTGTTCCTCAAATCCCTCACCTCTCCTGCTTTGGTCATCTCTCCAGTCGATGGGACCACGTGTCTGCAGTGGTCACAGGCAGCCAAGCCAAGGAGATTTGTTTCTGTCACCCCTTAGTATTGATAGATTGATGGCAAAGAGTCTCAAAAGACTAAAATCAACAGCAGTGGTTTGCTGCAAGGTGAGATCAAGGGCACTGCATTTCTGCAGCAGTGCATGTGGAACTTAATCTCGGTGTCTTGTTGGATACTGCCCCACAGTCCATCCATGCTGGTTTCCCTCTGCCGTGTGCATGGGGAAATCGGGATGGTTAGATTCAGGTGTGATGGGGCTGTTGAGCAAGGGTTTCTCCCCCACAGGCAGAGGAAGAGGCTGTCTGCAGCCTCAAATTTTTGGCTTGCCCAGGCATGTCAGACCCTTCCCCTTTACTGCTGGGGTCTGTGCTGAAATTGGGGAATCTCTTGCACTTACAGTAGCAGCAGGAGGGATCTTTGTGTCTGTGTCTCAGTTCCACCTGATATAAATCCTGTGATAATTTCACTGTTGGAACAGATTGAGAAAGGGAAGTGTTTGCCTGTCCCAGGTGTTTCAGGGACACTTAGAGAAGTGATGACAGTGCTGAGGCTGGAAGGGGGCACTGGTTGTGCCTCGCAGTCGGTGACCTGCTAGCAGTGACTTCAGAGCTGAATTTGGGGAGGCTTGAGGTGATCCTGTCTTCAAACACCTTCCTTCCCAATGCTGTCTCCATCTTGGCATGCTTTTATCTGGTCTCTAACCTCCTCCTTCAGTGTGACTGTGGGTTAAATAAGGAGAGCACCATGATGTGAAGCTTACTGTTTGAAATTTTCCCATGTCCTGAGAACAAGCTGAGTGTAGGAGTTTGCAGGCAAATCTATTCCGTTCTCAGACTGTGGCACAAAGATCCCTGAGGCAACAGTCTGGAGCTAGTGAGGTCTGGAAGCCTGGCTCTGCACTCAGCTTGTGCACTGATTTGGGCCTGCCTTCCTAAAGTACTGTGCTGATTTAACCTCGGTAAGCACTGTCGAGTTTGGAATTGTAGGCTGAGCTCCGATCTGTCTGCCTGTCCTTGGCACCTCTTCTTCCAGCTGTGCCAGCCCTGGGGCTGTGTGTATTGTATCATGCAGGTGTTGAGGAGGAAGGAGCTTTGGCTGCAGGACAGCAGAGGCTGAAAGGCGTGTGTCAAGGTGCGTCAGTATGTCAGTCCTGAGGTGTCAAGATCATGCTTAGCACTTGTGGACAAAGTCTTTTATAGTTTTTGAATCCTTTGTTTGTCTGCTTCCCTCAGGGACCCTTCAAGTTGAAACCTTGAGTCTCCATATCCTGCCTTTCCCTCAAGTATGGCTGCTTATTGATCCTCTCTGCAATTGCCCCTTGATGCAGAGTGCTCTGGAGTGCTGCTGGGGGGAAGATGTTTGCAGGGCTTCACCCCACCATGCCTCAGCCAGCCTCAGCACTGCTGCTTCCAAAGGGCAATGCAGTCTGTCCCCCCATCCAGAGCAGCAAGTCGCCATCATGAAAGGCAGCGTGCCAGTTCCCCCAGTGGGAGGATAGCCCTTGCAGGCTCACCCAGCTGCAATCTAGGACTGCTGTCAGCCACCAGTTTAATATCCAACACATCCCGTGTTCAGGGAGCCGTATCCTGTGCTTTATTGGAGAGAGCTGACTCAAACAGGCTTTCTTTGTCTCTGCGTGCAGTGGTTTATTGAGCATGTAAGTGCAGGACATTTTTCTTAATTGAATTTGCTGGGAACCCATGTTTAGCTGATGTAGCTTTCACTCAGTGCCACTTGCAAGAATTCTCTGTGGGAACACAAAGGGGAGTGGAAAAAGCCCCGTGTTTCGGAAGCACGTGCAGCGAGCCAGGTTTTGATTTCCCCCAGAGGTATGAGCTCACGTCTCCGCATCTGCGGCCGTGCAGGCTGCCAGCCCGGTAGTTTCACCAGGCTGCTGCTTTGTGTGTGTTCCCCTGGCCCTGGGCGGTGGGTCTGGAAGCAGTTTCCCGTGGCTGCGGCCATCTGCTCCGTGGCTGCCAGCTGGGTGCTTCTGCTGGGCCCGTTCCCGCACGATGGTAGCAGCTGATGTGTCACGAACCTCTCATTAGCTGCGGATCTGATTGTGGTGCACGAAAGTGTTTGTCAGTAACTGCTGGGTCAGGTGCCATCGGGCTCTAACTAAAGGCTGTCCACGTGATAGATGGTCCAGCACTCAGTCTTTTCTCCTCTAGGGACAACAGATATCCCTGGGTCCTGGGCAACAGGATTTTTTCCTTCTCTTAGCAATGTGTGGGTTAGGTGTTTGGCTCCACTCCACTCACCAGTGGTTTGTCCTGATGGTGTGTGCTGCTTTCTCTGCCTGCCCATATACCCAGCAGGGACCAAGCCTTGCTTTGTGGAAGAGCTTCCTTTATGCTTGGGGGGGGACAGCCTTGTCTCACAGCGATGCATTGACTCTGGTCATGCAAAAGAGCTCAGCTCTTTCCTCTTTCCCTCCCCTGATGTTACCCAGTGCTGTTTCTCTCTATCTCCTCCCCTTACAGTTTACCTGCCAAGCTGATCAATGGAGGGATAGCTGGGCTGATCGGAGTCACCTGTGTATTTCCCATTGACCTGGCAAAAACTCGCCTGCAGAACCAGCAGAATGGGCAGCGGATGTATGCCAGCCTGTGAGTACTGCCCGCACGGGCACCATCCCTCGGGGCTTCCTGCAGGGACTCCTTCCACTCTGTTACCTCGTTCAGGTGGGCTCAGCATCTCTAGGAACTGGGCTGTCCTTGGGAAAGCCAGGGGACAGTCTGGAGCCAAGCTGTGCTAGAGCAGATAAAGCAAATAGAGCAGCTCTTGAGGCTGCTGAGCTGAGCAGAGGAATACTCTGCGGAGGGCACATGTGTTTGCATCCCTTGCTTGGGAGCAGCGTGTTCACTGCTTCCAGGGCTCAGAACCAAAACACAAGGAATCCCAATCACCTGATCCCGAACACAAGGAGTCTGCTGAGCCACAGTCAGGTGTCTCAGGGAATTTCTGCCTCTGTTCTGTTTCCATTGCTCTGATATTGGAGATCCTTCGTTTGCTGTGTCAGTTTTAAAAAGAGGAAGCAGTCACTCATTCCCAGTCTAGAGCGTTGCATGTGGACCTTTTGAAGGATCACAGGTTGACACATGCTGTAGCTACATCAGCAGTCCTGTGTCCAAAAAACCTGAAGTGCTACAGGCTGTAGGAAAAGAAGGTATAAGTATGTCCAGCTCACCAAATTCACCTGGAGTTTGTGTTGGATGCGTAGGGCTGTGTATCTGCTATGGGAATATGTACCACACTCAGCACAAGATGCTTTATCCTAGGAACCAGAGACAGCCCTTAGTTTTCCAAAACAGTTGGTGGTATTGAGGGGAAGAAGGGGCTGGGACTCGTGGGGTATGTCCTCTCCTCCTATCACTTTGTTTAGAGCTAGCGTTACCTGCTCTCAGCTCCTCCACACTATCTTTTCCTCTTTCCTGCCCAGGAGAATTTGAGGCAGAGTGAGAATAGGAGGGAAATGCTCTGTATGTTGATGGCTTTAGTCTCTGTGCCTCCTTGCTCTAGCTGATGACATGAGCTTAGGCTGTAGGCTCTGGTGCTTCCCTTGACAGTTCCCGTGCTCTCTGCTCCCTGCACTGTCGGTGTGCCCTGGCTTGTTGGCAGGATGTGGCCCATCTTGCTTTGCCTCCTGTTTTGCTGTGTCCTGCTCCTGCTGTAGATTGTTTCTCCTGCCTGAGGATCACTTATCCTCCTGACCTCACATGTGACAGCAACAGGAGTTTGGGCAGGATGGAGAACTTGTAGGCACCCTTTGGGACTGCTTGCCAGGATGTCTCATGCCTGGAAGGGAGCTCGGTAGGAGAGAGGCTTTTAACCTTCAGCAGTCAAGTGCAAGTTGGCTCCATAGCCAGGAATTGCTGTGAGATGAGGGGCTGATAAGGAATGCATAAGATTTACCCTGTGTATTTGAGCTGGCTGCTTCTAAGAAAGGGAAAGGCTGAGCTTTCCTTAGAAAGTCTCCCCAGTTACAGGGCCTTATTTTTCTGGAAATACTGTGTGTCCATCAATACTAGATTTCCTGATTACGCCAATTACCTGGTGTCTGCTGAACACCCAGGAAGGCAACAAGTTCATTTAAAATGTTGTCTGTCTTACTTTAAGATAGCATGCCTTGCTTCTGCTTGGCTCAAGAGATCTTTGGAATCAGGGGAACCTTTCACTTGAAAAAGACAAAGACACTGGAGGAGTTCTGAGGGCTGGAGAGAGCTTGGCTTTTGGGTTGTGTTGGGTTGCCCCAGGTATGTTATGTATCATTTTAGTTGGCTGCTGGCTCCCTTTTTCCAGGGAGAGAAGAAAGCTGGATGTGGCTTTGGCTGCCTCTTGTTCTGCTGCAGCTTGAGGGGCTTAAGTGACACGCAAGCTTTATGTTGATGCAGCGGGGCTGTATGAATATGGTAGGGAGCAGCTCTCCTCATTCCTCTCCCTGCTGTGGCTTGTTTGGAGCGGCACCACTGGCTCAGGGAAAATGTGTTGCCTCCAGCATTGCAGTGGAAGAGCTTGGTGGGAGGGATAGGACAAAGGTGTACTGAGATTTCTGAGGCTTGCAAATGTGTTGGAGGGGCTGCTCCAAAGAAGGAGATGAGTATATGCAAGTTGCAGGGGCTGGGGTGGAGTGTGTGAAAGATGAGATGCCAAAGGATTCAGGGAAGCCCAGCAGAGAAGGGAAACTCATTGCTATGACTGGCAGCAATACAGGATGGGCTATTCACAGATAACCCTAGAACAGTCTTGACCCAGGTACAGCCATAAAGCCCTTGAGGGAGCTCTGTATTTCCTTCTCTTCCGCCTCAGCACTACTGCAGAGCTGAGAAGAAGTTTACTCCTTCTCTTAAAAATATCTTTGCCAGATCTCTTAAAAATGAATTCATGTTTTCATCAGCCATTCTTCTCTTATTACTGCTTAAAAGAGCCTTCTGTTCCTTAAATTATGTACACATACATGCCTGTGCACCTATCCCTTTCCCTATGGCCACAGCAAGTACATGTCTCTGCCCAAAGACCCTAAAGCCACCTTCAGCCAGCATCCAGGCTTTATGCAGCAGTGGTCCAGAGAAGGAAACTGCCAGGGAATCTGTACAGCCTTCCTGAACTGTGCCTTTGGATTTGCTAGGTGTGTGTGTCTGTGCCTTCAAAAGTCTTTGAGCCATTCCAGTGCTTTGCATGGTTTTCCTATTTGTAGTAAATGTATTTGCAATGAGGAAGGAGACAGTTTTCCTCTTGGAGCATGGTACCCTGCTGTGCTCTCCCCAGGGCAAGAGCCTGAGTGCTCACTGTGTGCTGTGGGATTTGATGTGTTAAAAGTAAGTGCTTTAATCTGCGTGGGAGGCCACAGATGACTGAGTGTTCAGGTCATCTCGTGTTTGTGTGCCTTGTCTCAAATTTCACAGAGTCAGACAAGTCAGCCTGGGGGGTTTTGGCCCCCCTTATTTCCCTTCCAGAGCTGGATTTAAAAATGCGTACATGGGGATCTGCTTGTTAGAGCATCTCATGCACATTTGCCACAGGGGACCCTGGATAAACAGCCCTTGCAGTGACACTTTTCCCTTTTGTGTTTCTAGAAAGCAGACAGCGTGTGCAGGGTGAGCTGGGGGTTTCAAAGCCCCTGTGAATTAGGGGTTGAAATTGGACTCAGGCCTCAGCAATGCACATTCAGAGGCTGACGCAGTTCCCATCTCAGCTGAGGGTTTTGCTGACAGAACGTAAATGGAAACCGCTCCAAGAAGTTTGCTTTGTTTTTCTCTGCACTCACCCACCTTTGAGGTCCTGTGGTTCATCTCCCTCTGTTTGGTTTGCAGGTCTGACTGCCTCATTAAAACCATTCGGTCGGAAGGCTACTTTGGCATGTACAGAGGTAAGTACAGCTGACTCAGGCACAGCACAGCTTTTGCGTTGGAAGCACTGGTGCGTAAGTAGGAGGAAAAGCTCTGTTCTCTGGCCTGTGAAGCAATAACCTGGCAGTATCCTAAGAGGTTGAACAGTGCAGCTGTTTCTGAAAATAAACTCCTCCATGCAGGTGTCTATTCAGATACCTACCACTGAGGGCTTGAGTCCTCCTCATGACTGTTTTGGTGTTAAACCTTGCCCCTTACTGAAGTTCTTCTTTACTAGCAGTTTAAGTGAAGCTGCTGGACTTTGTTTCAGGACTGTCTGTTATGTTTCCCAGCTTGGGCATGGTAACTTTTGACAGAGGGGCAGTAGCAAACCAACTCTTGAACCAACTCTGTGGTTAATGATTGAATTTATGTCAAAGCCCTCCACCAAGCATGGTCAGGCCTGCTGTCTCAAGCACGCCCAAGTGCCTTGTTCAAGCATTAAGACAAGCTGCAATTAAAAAAAAAATTAAAAATAACCTGCCCCCAGAAAAAACTCCCTTAGGATGGTAAGAAAATCAGAGGTTGACTCAGGGTGGAGCTTCAGCTGTTTGGTTGTTGTGGGCTGACCTGCTAGAAATCTCATGGCTCCTTGGCTCAGGCTGTCTGTTACAGTACTGATTTCTGCATCTGACATTATACCTTTTCTAATTTAAACACAAAATCCCTGAAAGTTTTTAAAGATTTTGAGGAGAGAAGACCAGCAGGCCAAATCCTGACTTTACTTGTAGCAGAGGAAAACGTGGAATACCTCCTTGGCTTGCAGCACAGCCCACCTGGCTTCATTGACACTGAGCTCTGGTTCATTTTATGTCCTGATAGTCACTTGCCTGCATATGCAGTTTTTATCTGGGGTGCTCAGATAGCATTCTTGGTGGCACTCTGTCACTGATAAAGCCTGATTAAAGTGCTACCATGATTGAGTCCTTGCTCTTTGTTTTCTCCAGCCGAAGTCCTGAGATGCTGGCGCCTTGCTCTTGGCATGTGTAGTGTCTCTTGCTGCCTCTTCCCTCCTCCTAATGAAACACAGGCATTGTGGCTGGCCAGCCTGGGAGCAGGCACTGGATGTTCAGGCAGCGTGTCTTGCCCAACTTCCTGGTGGGCGTTTCAGGGGAGTGTGGTGGATGGCAGGGATGGATTGGCTGCTTTGCATCAGCTTTGCTGGGAGCAGGCAACAAGACAAATAACCTCGAGGAACCCTGGCAAGCTCCATCTTCGATGCTAGCAGTGACATGTTCCGCTTTGGTTTCTTCCAGAAGCTGGCCGCTTCTGTGTTCCTAGCCAGGAATTTGAGCTTGTGTTAGCTTTGGCTGTAAATGTGCAATGGCAGGCTGCTTGGTGGGAGGCAGAAGGAAGAAGCTGTTTGGGGAAAATTACAGGGGAGACTGTAGGACCAAGAGTTTTTAGGAGAATCAGGGCTTTTGGGACAGACAGCTTAGTCTTTTAAGGCATAGGGTAGTGGAGAGGATGTGGATCTCCAGGCCACTTGACACTCCCAAGCAGAAGGGTGCGGAGGGTTTTGCATACCTCTTTCTTTTCCCAGCCTTTTCCAAGTCTAGTCAGCTTGGTCCATGTCCCTAGCTCTGTTCAGGGTGATGATAGTTGCTTGGATTTACCTCTGACTATTAAATAGGGAGCTGGATTGGAGAGGCCTTTTTTGAATAGCTCCAGCTCCTTCAAGAAAATTATAGATACTTCAGCATGGCCAGTGTGCAAAGGTGAGTGCTCTGAGAGCACCAGTCCTGGTCTCTGTGCCTTAGTTCTGTGAGCTGACATGAGCAGCCCTTCCCTCCCTCTCAGGGAGAGGGTTGGCAGGTAAAATACATCCAAGGTCCATGAAGATTGTGTGAGTACTTTTTTGGAAAGAAGGTGAAGAGATGTCTAAGCCTTGCAGACAGAGAAAGATGGAAATTGGGTGGTGGGATTGGTTCCTGCTCCTTCCAGCTGTCCTAGTTCCCCAGCAGAATTTGCTGAATGACTCACAAGTTCTTATTTGCAGCCTTTAAGCTGAAATTGGGAGGATTATATATTACTGTGCTAAAGCAGCAGCTGCTGCTCCCCATGGAGGAGTCACAAGCACGTCACTTGTCCCGGCACATCCTTTGGCCTCTGTCAGAGGACAGAAAGGGTCTGTTTAGGCACAGCCATTCCTGCTGTGTGACTTCAGGGCACCTTTGCGTGCGAATCAAATCTCCTCAGTGCAGACAGGAGAGTGGCTTGTGCTTGTAGGATGCTTTTCTGCAAATCACCTCTTAAGGTGTTTATGTGGGCAAACAGTCTTTGCTTTGTATGAATAGCCCATAGCGAACTGTGTGATGTATAAGGCAGTTCCAACATTTCTCTCAAGTTCTTCCCCAAAAGTTACAGGGATCCTTGGATTTGTTTGGGGCAGGAAGAAGAGGAGTTCCCTCATGTTTTTTCCTATACCATCTGTGTAGCAGCAGTGCCTCAAAGTTGGATGGTGCTGTCTAGCCCTGTCTGTGCTCAAGGAATTGATGGTGTGCATCCTTCAAACACGATGCCAAGTGAATGAATCCATAGAGTCTGTGGGCTCCTCGTCCCCATGGGCATCAGTTGTAGGGGACCTTGGAGAGATGCTCCCTCAGCTTCCTACCGCAGTCCAGCCAGAAGCCACTTAAAGATCCCAGCACACGGTCTGAACAATCGCAGTGCTGCTTGCAGACCAAGTGTTTAGCCCGGCTGCCAGGAGCCAAAGGCCTAGATCAGGCTGAGGAAATGCCCTTTGCTGTTGGTGATGTTTGGAGGGTAGCTGCGCTTCAGCTGCAGTGGTGTGGCAGCCTTCCCTGGCCTCTGCTAATAATATCTCCCAGTGCCACGCTGGGGATGACTCAATCCCCCTGTTATGTAGGTTGCTGGTGGTGCATAAGGGGTTCTGTGAGAAATGTGTTTTAATAAAAAAACAAGGCTTGGTGAGAAGAGGGCGCCTGCAAGTTTAGTTGGCAAACAACTGGTTTTGCCCCTGCTTGATTTTGTTCTTTGTAGTGCTTCCTCACTTCTTTTCAAAATGCTTTGTTTTTTAATGATTGCTATTTATTTTTCCGTTCTGTTTGTCTGCCTTTGCTTATGGTAGATGTAGCATTGCCTATAGCCAAGGTTGGCTTTAATTAGGGAAGTATTCATTGGCATGGGCAGAATTGAGGAGATTTTACAGCAAGAAGAAAATGCTGTGGAAAGCATACAGCCAGCAGCTGAAGTATCTAATTTCTCCTCCTCCAGTAAACTGAAGCTGTTATGGATTATTCAGGACAGGGATTATCCATTCTCTGCTAAGCAGCTTTACTGAAAATATCAAAGATGTAGGAGAAAACTCAGGTTCATTAACTTTTTTTTTCTGTATATTGCATGTTTTTACCCTCTGCTTCATTTGCAATTGAAGAGAAACTTCTGTGAAAGCCTCTTGTTTCCTGAAGGAGGTCAGCATGTGGAAGTGTACTTCTGGTGTACCTTTCTTGCTCGATAGTTTGGAGTTTGTTTGCTTTGTTTCAGTGAACCCTTTGCACTGGTGTTAAGAGTAGCAGGTTTATGCTTTTTTCTTTCTCTTCTTGTTTTTCCAAGGCAAGGGATATTCATGCTGCGCATCAGTGTACAGGTGTTGTACTTTGTAGCCATTGGGAGTGTCACTGAAGTTGTCTTCAGCTTGGTGTTTGAGGGAACACTTCATAGGTAGCCACTTCCACTTAAAAATTAGGCTGTGTGGATTTGCTTTGTAGATCCTGATATGACTGGCATTAAAAGATGGATGTAGAGCATGAGGGTCATGTCTGTGGCTTCTCATCGTGTGCAAGAGCCATGGCAGGGGGTACATGACATGTAGGAAGAATATCAAACTGAAGCAGCGCAGTCACTGGTGCACTTCAAAGTTTGCAAAGAACCAGAAGTGTGAGAGGCCTGCCCTGCTCCCTGCTAGTTCATTTGTCTGCTGTAAGAGATGATGGCATTTGCTGGATGTCGTGGCCAGTGTGGAATGAATGCATTGCCTTGGCTTGCTACGAGGCAGCATTACTCTGTATTTTCTGCAAAATCTGAACATGGGATTTGGAAGGGGAGAAGATGTGTTGGGCTGCCCAGCCCCGCGCAGCAAAGGCTGTCTCTTTTCTTGCTGCAGTTTCCTGAATGGTGGAGGTGTGTCTTCTGAGAGAGAATGTGGAGCCAAGGATTCCTGTGTCCCAGTCCTAGTTGTAGTGGTCCCAGAAGTCCCGTTGTGACTTTGCTTCCTCATCCGAGGAAAGTCCCCCTAAACCTATGTCTTTCAGTTTTTGAAGGGAGAAGACTCTGTCTGAGGAATAAAGGATTGAGCTGACTTTCTGTAGGTGTGTTGAGCCCTTATAGGTCCTGTCAAATTGTGTTCAAAGGTCCTGAAAATGAACGCCACCAAGTCTTTGGAGCCTAGTGGGGGTACAGGTTTCTCTGGCTGCTTCTCTTTGGAAAACCAATTTATGGGACAAATCGTTTAAATCTCAAACTCAAGCATAAATGCCTGTGTATGTGTTCTTACACAGGTGTTCTAGGCCATTAAGAAGTCTCAAGTGTAGCTCCTTTGGAGGGCTTGGAGCTCAGTACATTTCAGTACAGGGAGGGAGAGCTTGAGGTTACCCACTGGAGGACTTTATGAGCCGTAGGATTTAAATTGAGGAGAATGTTCTGGAGAGTTGATCTAATGGTGCAAACCCCACTCTGCTGGGAAGGGACTGGCCCTCCCCTCCCCCCGTTTCCCCCAGAGCAGCTTGAAAGCTGCTCCCAGCCACTGTGTTGCGCTAATGCCGGTGTTCACAGCCCACAGCAGCCAGCCAGGCCACGCAGGCCTTTCATTGTGACAGGCACAATACAGGGATTTGCTGTTTGTTGCTCCTGACAAAGGGCACTCCAGCGGGTGGGGGGTGCAGGGAGCCAAGGCTTGTTTACACCCCAGGTCCCCCAGCAAGCCCTGCCATGGAGCTCAGAGGGGAATTCTGTGTGCTGCAGCTTGTGGTGGGCAAAAAGCCGCTTGCGCAGTGGCTGTTCTGGGGGTGACACCCAGTGGTGATACACAGGGGAAGCCACTTTGCTCTGAGGGCTGGCCTAGAGCTGGTTCTGTGCAGATGAGCCGGGTGACTTCAGCCAGCCTCCAGGTCTTTCAAAGGCTCTGCCTTTTCTGGGCTGCCTGGTAATCAAGCTGCTCTGGTGTTTTTGAGGAGGAAGCAGGGAAAGGACGCCAATGAGAAGGCAGGGCAGGGGGGCTTTTGCTTCTCAGTATCATGAAATATTGGCGAAGGAGTCGGGACTGGTTGTTAAACCAACTTGTACTCCTTTTCTGAAGGTTTGATCTGCATCCTTCTGAATTCATAGGAATGCATCCTTGGATGAGAGACAAGGATATGCATGTATACATGGTGGGAGGTAGTAGTGAAGCTGAAGAAGTCACAAAATACACTTGGCAAATGGAGTAGAAACACATCTGGGGATGTTTTCACAAACCCAAAGTGTTGGGAGGCAGAAATACTGTTGGTTTTCAGTGGTGTTTTGTATTTCTAAATCCCTTTGGTGCCCTGGGAGCTCTCCTTCATCTGTCCTTGGTTTTATGCAGAAGGTACCACACATTCCTGAAAGATCCAGTTAACAATTCCTTTATTCTCATTATCCAATGGCCTTTTTCTCTTTTCCTTGCCCAGGGGCTGCAGTGAACCTGACTCTAGTGACACCAGAAAAGGCTATCAAACTGGCAGCCAATGACTTCTTCCGGCATCACCTCTCCAAAGACGGGTGAGTGAGGAATTGACCTTTTGCAGTCAACTTAAAAGACACCGACTCTTGGAACATGTCTGGTGAGACATCAGGAAAAGGTGGAATGGGGTAGTGCAATGACTGAAATATGAGTTGACCTTGAACAGCTCAGCTGGTGATTACGTTCAGGCTAAGGATGCAATGTCTAAAATGGGAAGCGTGAAGCACTCTACTGGATGACTGCTCTTTATTCAAGCTTCTAAAAATAGTCCCCAGTTTAAGCCAAGGTTAGCAGATCCAGAATGTGTAGTCTAAGTATTCGAGAGGAGCCCAGTGTCACTGATCATTGCTCAAACAGCTGTTGGGAGGACTCTTGTCCTCAGCATCCTATTGGATCCTCTTATGCTCCTTCCGGCCCCAAGAGATATCCAGTCAAGTTCTGTAGACCTCAAACTTAGCACCCCTCTTCTCCTTTTGTACCTTGAAAATAGTTTTGGAGAGGTGGTAAATCTGAATTGACAAAGGGCACTTGCAGCAGCTGACCTTCAGATAAATGCTGAGGGAATAAAATTACCTGTTCAACTTGCAAGTGGAGTTTGGTTCATGTGAATTAAATGTGAGTAAAAGGCGCAAGCTGGAGCAGTTCAGAGGAGCTGGACCCTGAATATTTAATGCTGGTTTCACCAAGATGTTTTCCAAATTGCACGGGAAATAGTTGTGTCTCCCATCAGAGAGAGGCCTTTTCCCAGAGGTGGACAAGGGCATTGCCTCCAGTCCTCTGTGACAGTAGCTAGAATGACAGCCTGCTTGGGATATGATCCCAGCTCTTCCCATCAACAGTTATGGGGTGGGGCCTCAGTGAAAATGCAAAGCTCTGGCACAATTACTGGGCTTAACAACTTCCCAAAACATACCACGTCAGTCTTGGCTGCTGCAGATCAGTGTCTCAACAGCTTCAGTGGAGATTGTGGACTGACACAGATTGAGAATCCATTTTTTTCCTGTACCTTTTCTTTTTTTTTTTCTTTTGTTCTGGAGTCCTTTAAAGTAGCAGCTAACATATGTCTGCGTGACTCATCGGCTCACAGCTCTTCGTGATTTTCTGACTCAAGTCTTCAAATAGTGTCTCTTCTGTGCTCTGCTCAGACAGGGGGAGGTAATGATGTCCTCTACCAAGCAGTGTGTCTCATCCCTGCAGCAGACAGCCTGGCACACCTTGGTGTGCTGCAGTAAACAACAGCACAGCTCTTTGCCACTACCCACAAAGTGAGGCCTTAGTAGCTTGTGCAGGCCCAACAGGGTGCCAAGATGCCACACCTTGTACTACCACTAAGGGAATGGTTCCATGGAAGAAATCACACTAGCACTGCAACATATTTGGCATTTCGGAGAGCAATCACTGCTGTGATGTTTCAGCCATTAAAATGGGACATACCTGACAGTCAGTGTCCTGTCCTGTGAGAGGGAAAGGCTTCCTCAGAGGACAAGTGTGTGTGTCTGCCTCGGTGCTGAGTCCAGCTTTGAACAGGTCTTTGGGTAAGTGGGATGCAGCTGTTTCCTTGAGCAGCTGAGGTCTTCACTCAGACCTCTTCCAGTTTGACTTTTGGGTCACTGGCTGGTCCACACATGACACGGATAATATGCTGCACTTCATTCAGAATAAAAGAGCTAGAGAATTTTTCCAAGAGCAAGACACCCTGAATCTTATGTGCTGATGGGTCTTGCACTACAGTGACCTAGATCAGGAGCATGATACCACTCAGGTAGTGGGAGGTCTTTGTGTCTCAACACAGAGCATTTTTAGTTCCTTTAGAGAAAAGAGAGGTTGGGCCACAGTTAGGTGACAAGAGCTAGGCATCATGTGGAGTCAGAGTCACTCATCTCATTTAACCACTGTGGGGGGCTTGGGTGAGTGAAGTCTGCTCAGCTGTGCTCTTGAGGGTAGCCAGCATGAGCTGGACAGAGAGGCAGAGCCTTGATACTCCCGTGGTAGATAATTTAAAGTGTTTCTACCTAGAAGTGTCACCCCAAGATATGATGGGAAGGAAAATGCCTTGCAGGCTGGCTGTGGCTGGTATAGGCTATGAATGTGGGATCTGGCAGTTTTCTCCCTTGGGATGCTTCTGTCCTGTCCTCTCCAGCTGCCTCAGTAAGATGGGGCAGGATTAGCAGTGCTGGAATTTAAAGGCCTCTCCTACCTAGGACCAAACAGGGTGCTAGCACATCTCAAGGCTGGGCCACGTATTTCACAACCCCAGCCAAAGCCTAGGTGTGAACAACAAAATAGCTTGGGGTTAGAAAGGTGAAGCCTGGAGCTGCCTGGCACATGAATGTGGTTTCATTTCTTGATACATAATTGCATCAGTCAAGGTATTACACTGGGCAAAGCACAGCTGGGGGGGTTAGACTTGGAGCAAGGCTGGGTCAGCAAGATCTTATTTCAGCTTCACCAAAGTCCTTTTTGCACAAGCCAGTCTGTCTGCTGTGTACATTCATATATGCTGTGCCCTTAGGTCAGTATCCCAAAGGATGCTCTGACTCAAAGCTGCAAAACCTTCTAGACTTGTTTACATGGAATGCCTTTGTGCTAAGCATCTAGCACTTGTCTTGCTTGAAATATGTTGCATGAATTGGTAACCCTTTTCTGATAAAATGTGCATGTTCTACCAGTATTTGCTGATTAAAATATGTGGTATTAAAATAGACCTCCATGTGCAAGAGGAAGAAGCATGTGTGGACCAGAGAGAGTGTGGCAAATCCAGTGTGACTCAAAGTAGCCTCGAGTTAAACAACAGCCTTCAGTGTACATGAATGTATTTATTTTTATCCTTTGAAAAACTTAGTGTTGAAATTGCTTTTAAACTGCTAGGATAAAAAAGTGGCATAAAGCCTATTTTTGAAAGGCCAGACTGAAAACAGCACCTGTGGTGTAGGAAGCTCCTGACTGCAAATTGCTGGAAGAGTATTTTAGGGATGTTATCACTACAAGTTTGTGCTAGACTCCCTTTTCCCTGGCTCTGCTCTTGGACACTGCTGGAGGTAGAGCATTGGGGCAGCAGGTCCTCACATGGGGCCTCATGCCCTTGTTGGTGCACCTCTCTCTCTTGAGTGTGCAGGTGTCTGTTCCTGCAGCTCTTTCCACCCTGGGACTAACTCAGGGGGGCACTCCTGCCCATACCATGCTTTTCCCTCCTTTTGGTGCACAGAGCATGTGTTCTTACAGGCTGGGGGACGTCATTTCTGCTTCTTTGCCAGTTTCAATTTCTTTGCCAGTTTCTATTTTGGTGTCAAGGCCATTATGACAGCCTAGAGCTACAGCTTCTTGTTTCCTGAGGAAACAAAACTAAGTTGGTCCTCCCAAGCTGTCCTGGTCATTTAGGAATGAGGGAGGCCTGAGTAAGTTGTGTGAGTGCTGAAAACATGCTTGCTATGCCATGGAGGGAAGGAGGGAGATCAAGATACTGAAAAACCTGAAGGGCACCCCATGACCATGACTGAAAAAGGCAATAAGGATCAAATGATTTCCTGTGATGATTTTGACCTAAGAGCCTCAGCAGTTCCCAGGAGAAGAAGGTGACCCACAGGGGAGTCTTCAGGCAGGTCCTTGTTCCTGTGTCATTCCGTGGGGAAGAGTTTCCACTAGGCTGGGGGAGGCAGAATGTGGAGAGAGGGGAAACTTCCAGCCTTCAGGCTGCTGGAAACAGATGGGATTTTTTGTTAACTCTGGCTTTTTGAAGCTGCATGTGTTGAGAGACTCAGTTTCATGGCTGCTGTTAAAATAGTAGTGGCTTCATTGTCCAGAAGAGAGGATGTGAGGAGTCACCAGGGCTAAGTGAAGCACTTGAGTTTGAAGCACTTGGGAATGAAGCTGAGAAGGCAATGTAGATTGGTAGTACACCAACATTTGAAGTACATCATTGATTACTGGGTGCTCAGTGTGTGAGGCCTCTTTGACTGATCTAAGTATTGCCTGCTTTTTATATCCTCTTTGAATATGGATGTTAAACACTTAATAAAATCAGTCCCTTTAAAGTATCCTACAAGGTTTCACGTTTATCTCTGAAGTGCAGAGTGCCAGATAACTGTTTTGCTGGGCATGTGTTTGCCAGGTTTTGTTCATTTTTCAGGTTCTTGGTTAAATATTCTGCAGTATTGGCTGCAGTAAAAAGTGTCTCATGCCTTCTTACATGAGCAATTTGTTGCTCATAAAAACTTTCCAGTGTTCCTGGATGAGTTTCTTGCTGCTCTTCTCCAAGGTGTTATTCCCTTACTTATCCTGTCCTCTTTAATCTTGACCTTTATTTTGTTTGCTGTTCTGAAGCAAAGGCTGGCAATCTGCTGTCTTAGCAGCTCGGATCCCTAGGAAGACCAGCATGACTGACTTAATTCTGCCTTTGCTGATGCCAGCAAATTTTCTTCCATTCTGCTTCCTCCTGCCTTGTCTCTTTGCTCAGGGAAGGGATATAGCCAACTGAAATCCTGGGACAAGCAAGGTACTTTTCCTTCAGTCTTATGCAGATGTGGAGACTGGAGCTTGTTCTCCATTGCCTTCCCAGCTGGTACATCTCCCCAGGGCTCTTTCTTTCATCTCCTCTTCTTTCAGGCTCTCCTGAAATACTTGGACCATCTTTTCTATGGCATGAATTTAAGTATCCGTTGCACAGCCTGGTTGATCCTTGAGCTGCAGAATGCTCTTAGTCAGGCTGTAAAGTGAGGCTCTCAGTTTAGGAAGAAGGGATGCTGCTGCTAGTCCTGGTACTGAGCTGCTGTATCATCCTGCACACCCTGTGCTTGGTCTTCCTTTGGCACTTGTGTGCCCAGGCAGCCTCTCCTGCAGTTATCCACTGGATGCTCAGACACTTCTTTCACTTGGAGGTGGGGGAATCTCTCCCTTCCCCTTGAGAAGGAGACAGGGGCTGATACTCTCACTGTGCCAATTCAGGGACAGCTGTTTGGGGAGGGCTCTTTTATTTAGCACATAGAGGCACAGGCAATTGCAGTGGGTTGAAGTGTTGATATCAAAGGTCAGCCGAAAAGTAAATGCACTTTCAGCTGTTAATTTGGAGGGAGATAGAGGTGGGCTGTTCAATCACGGAATGCACCCATGAGAGGAGCGTTGTCCATGTCACCATTCCAGGCACATGTCTTGGGACAAAACGTGGGTTGTATCTGTGTTCAACATGCTTAGTCCTGTTACCCTGTCCATTATTCACTTCCACAAATGTTCATATTGGAACAAAACACTTGGGCTCTCCTGCCAGGGCAAACCTGATGCAGATAGAGAGTCAGCCTCTTCTTGAATTAGTCCAAACACGCAGTGCAGAGCTCCTGCACATACCTGGAATGATGACTTCAAGATCAACATTTAATCTGGCAGTGTTACTTTGAGGTGTATCTGTTCCACATCAGTACTTTATTTTGCTCATCTGAGGCATTTTTGAGCTGGCACTAGAAGTGAGAGGGAGCCTGTAGTGGGAACTTTATTGCTTTCACATTTCCAGCATCATAGCTCCAGCTTTTCTGAAGTGCAGTTGCAGTAGCTTGTTGTTCCCCTTTGGAAAATCAGGGGTTGGGTTAAAGGCAGTTTGTGTGCACATCCCCCTGTGCCTGTGGCAGACAGGGTGCCCTTCCTTTCAAGGACAGCTCCTGTGTGCTGGTCTTCTAATCCATATCAAAGACCCACTATTTAAATTGTTTAAAAGGAACTGACTCTGTCTGCTTTGAATCTCCTCGGGAGCTTTCTACAATCTCTTGGGCTGACAGGCAGAGGCAGAGGTTATTTTATGAGTGAGGAAGGTGATGCCCAAGCTGGGGACAGTAGCCTCTTGGGTAGGAAACTGAAATGGATGGGTTTTTATGGATGTTTCCTCAGGTCATAGATTTCCTCTCTGGAAATGTTGTCATCCTGATTCCAGAATGGCTGGTTTTGGTCCCTGCTCAAACACAGGAAACTCCCACATGGCCAAGATATTTCAGAAACTTGAAAAAAATCCTACACTGCTCCCATATGACATCAATATACCAATGCTGTCAAAGATCCTAACTTTTAACTCATTGCTCCCAAAAAGCCTTCCATAAACCTATAGTTCCTGATTTTTGACTTTATTTTTCAGCTCTAGTTTGAAACTCTAATTTAAATCAAGCATGAATCTCCTCCCCTTCCCATTTGACGGTTTTGATTTGTCACAAATTAATAGTATGTCAGTTAAAAAAGCAGAACAACTGATTTCTCCCAGTGCTGATTTTGTGGCTATTGTGTATATGTTATATTTAACACTCTCTTGCTGTGATAAAAGATGGTTTCTGCCTTTGTAGGACCAGATCTTTGCTGGTGTTGCAGTTTTTGAAGTTAGTTGAGATGTGCCAGTTTTTAAACCACTGAGGATAAGGCCAGTGGTGCCTTAGATATTTAAACCCTTTGTTGTCTAGAGATCAACTGTTTTCAAACTCCTTTTATGTGCAGACTGCTGAGGTTTTGCAAAGGCAGTTTGACCCCTGTATAGCAACTTTTAAACCTCCTGTCAGAAGATTTGCTTATCTTAAGCTACTTTTTTTCTTGGACTCTCCCCAGTTCCCAGGATGTGCAAACCAAAAGCTGAAAGCCCTTGTTCTAGATGTTTTTGATGTACCTGTTTGACATCTCTAAAATACACCCACGTGCCTAAATCCTTCCCTGGGTCATACTGGCATAGCTCCATGGGGTTCAGTCAAGTCAAGGCTGACTTTAGCTGGCTGGGATAATGGTCCAAGATGAATATGTAGGCCAAATCTTCCTGATCTTTTGAACAGGGTATCAAAGCCGTCGCCATGGATGAAAGCCAGAAGATATGTGCTCCAGGGATGCTCCAGGGCTCTTGCTAAAGTGGGAGGTGCTCTGCTGTGCCAAAGAGGGATTCTGGCAGCCAGCTCTTTTGGGTGGTTTGCTTCCTCCCACAGCCAGGCTGGGGATTGTGCAGCCTTGCTGCTGACTGTATTGAGCTACTCAGAGACTGGTGCTGTGCTTCAGGCCACCCAAAAGGCACGAGCTGGCCACCTCCAAGTGGCAGTGGCAGTGGGAACCTCTGGATTTGCACACCCTAGTTCCCCCATACCTCCAGGAAAGCTTGCTATGCACACTTCAGTGCCCATGTGGGTAACTCTGTGGGAGAGGTTGTTCTTTGCAGCTCCTCATCTGTGGGGAAATTTGGAAAGGGGAGACTGAAATATTCCTTCTTTCAGCTTCATAGGAGGGCTCTATATTTAGTCTCTGGTAATCTCTGTTGTGGCTCTGTGCCTCTAATCCCCTGCTCTCATATCCTCCCTGGAGAAGATGAGAGGTGGAGAAATCAGCCCAGCTGACGTGGTGGGCCAGCAGGATTACGGTGCATCTGCCCTCCCTTTCCTGCAGGGCTGGCACTGAAACTGCTGTGCTGGCCCACTGCCCCACAGCTGTGCTGTGTGTGCATGCTTGTGAAACCCCTGGCAGGGGAGTGTGCCTGGGCTTTGCAAGGGAATGGGGCCTGTCACTGTGGGACTGCTGCTGCCACAGTGTGGGGATGTGCCTTGAGCAGGTTGAGATAAGGCATTGCTGCAAAGCAGGGCTGGGGGAGGTAAAAATAGTACTTGCATTTAAAACAGAAAAAAGAGGAGGCTGTTTCTCTCTGTCTGTGTGATTTATGTATGCTTCTTTTTTTAACCCTTTTAGAAAAGAGCAGGTCAGATGTACTTTTTAAACAAGTCAGTGTTTTCTGGTGCCAAGGCATGAGGTTTTTTTACAGGGCAAAAACACATCACTTTCTGAAAATCCAACCTTTATGAGGTGTTGCATCCTGAGTTCCTCTTTTTAGTCTTAGCTGCGCTCTTTCATAGCTTTGGAATGGAGGGAACAATGAAATGCTGCGTTTTGCTAGGTGAGAACATGTTGCTGATGTCTGCTCTGTAGTGCAGAGAATGCACAAGGTTGCATTGCTGGAGGTCCATCCTATCCCCTGTCTCTCAGGGAGGACCAGTTTACTGCAAAGGCTACTTGTTCAGGTTTGGAAAACCTGGTACAATGAAGCAGCTCCTAACCACAGAGGAACTGCCTCCCTGATTCATATTCACTATTTATTTACTTTGCTTTTCTCAGAGAACTCCAAAGCAGCAAGTGGAATATTTTCCCTCCTTGCTCCTTGTCCTGTGGTCTGTGTTTGTTGATAATTTTTAAAGGACTGGGCTGGCAGGAGGAAAGCTGCTTATCCTCCTTAATGCTCAGGTCCTCTGCTGCCCTCTGAAGTGATACCCTTTCTGAAAGCTGTGCCCTGACCAGGGGCACCATCAGGCTGGAAGAGAGCTGCAGTGCCTTGGTTGTGTGTAGAGGGGGCTGTGTGCTCCTGTCTGGGGCTGTTCTGACTGGGCTTGTGGCATTTGCTGAATGTTCTGTTTCTGAGGACAAAATGAGTCTGTGTTCCAGGTCCAGTGGTGCTGGCAGAGATGCCAAGCCTGGGCTGTGCTGAACTGTCAGGCCCAGCAGGTTCTGCTGCCCCCTTGGCTGCCTTTCCTGTAACCCCCAGGGTCAGAGATGTGCCCTGAGCCTTGCCCAAGTGTTATTGCAGGCCACCTCCTCTGATGGACTCTTTGTCTCTTTCCTTCGGGCAGGAAGAAGCTGACGCTGCTGAGGGAGATGCTGGCGGGCTGTGGCGCGGGTACCTGCCAGGTGATTGTCACTACTCCCATGGAGATGCTCAAAATCCAGCTGCAGGATGCAGGACGCATTGGTACGTGGACTTTTCTTCCCTGTGCTCTGAGCAGGGAGCGGGGAAAGAGCTGGGAGGATGAGTAGAGAAAACCCTTTCCTTTCCCCTGCGCTCCCACGTCAGAGATACCGCAGATGTAGCAGAAATTTCTCCTCCTCTTCCCAGCTTACTTCCCCCCACACTTTGCTCAGCTGGCTTTGCAGACGCCCTTGCAGTTACAAAAGGTGGTGGGTTCTTTTCTCAAAGCAATAGGCTGGGCAAGCAAAACAGCAAATGCTGCTGGTGGATGGAGACAGACAGGAGAGATGACTGGGTGGTCAGCTTGTGAGTGATTCAAACGTGGTAGATCCTGTGCACCCAGGAAGGGATTAGCATCTTCCAATGCCTTTCCTGTGCTGCTTCCTCCATCTCCATGTTTTCTGATGTCTATTTTCTCTCTCTTCTACTCCCCTGTGGCACGTCCCTAACAGCTTCCCAAGGGGATGTGTTCTTTCCAAATGACTTGTCTCCCCTTGTTCTCTTTTTTTCTCGCTGACAAAAACAGCAGTTGTCTCGGTTGAAACAGTAAATAAAATTCTCCCAGTGCACTGGATTTGAACGAGGTTTGGGATCAGGCTCTTGGGACTGTGGGTGTGAGCTGGCAGGCAGAGGCAGGAGGGCGTGTGAGCCTTTTGGCTGAAACACTGTGGAGTGTTTCTGGTGAGAATGGAGACCAGAGTCTGGCATGGAGACTCTAGGGGAAAGAGCTGCTTGCTCTTCCCTTAGTCTCTTCCAGAGGTCAGTGTGAGCTATTGCCTCACTTTCCAGAGCCCTGCATGACACTGTTAGATACCATGTTTATGGCCCTTCCTGGAAAATGGGCCAATTTGTCCTTTAATCTCTCATTTGATGTGGCATTCCTGAATAATCATGGATTTACTTTTTCTTTACTCTCTTCGCTGGCTTTACTGCAGACCTTATCCTCTTTGTGCGTATTATTTTAAAATGTTGGACGGATTTAAGCCATGGTTTGAGGGTTCAGGAGAGGTTTTCAATGCTGTGAACAGCCTGTTCTCTGTGTGGCAGGAGAGCTGTGGTGTGCTGCGGATTACCTACAGGTTGAATTGCTCTCCATCTTCTGGCCAAAGGGCTGAAGTGCATCAGTTGGAAAAGTGGGAGAAACCAGGATATGTTTGTAAATGTGGCTGAGAAACTCCCCAGGTTAATGATTGCTTTCAGGGGAGGGAGGCAAAGAACAGAAATTTGGAAGCTGTCTCGTTTATGAGCATCTTTAGTTCAGGGTCACAGCTAGAAGCAGGGACTGTTCCCTAGCTGCTCACAGCAGCTCCTGTTCTCTGCACTGCAGAGATGGTGTGTGACAGGATGCTCCTGCTTGGGCAAACCAGCTGGTGGGAGAGCACAGCCAACAGCGTTGTGGTGTGGCAGCACTGTCCGAGACTGGGACAGGCTGAGGGAGATGGGCAGACTGGGGGAAAAGCTTGCAGGGCACCTGCCTGCCCTTTGTCTGCACGTTGTGTTGCCCCTGGAGATCAGCCTGTCCCTCGTGCCGCGGCACCGGGCAGCAGGAGGCTGCTGCCGGGCACCCTGCGGACCGGTGCTGGCGCTCTGCTCCCCAGCGGCACAGAAGAAGCTGATGGCGGCGCAGGCCCAGCTCTCCTCCTCGCCCGCGGCGGCGGCGGCCGAGCCAGCGGTGGGGACGCGCACCACAGCCACCCAGATCACCCGGGAGCTGCTGCGGAGCAAAGGCATCGCCGGACTCTACAAGGGCCTGGGAGCCACGCTGCTAAGGTAGGATGGTGTGGGCTTGGGCACACGCTGGTGTTCCCAGTCTTGGACCTAAGGCACCACCCATCCCAGGGGTGAGCCCGCAAAGGAGGTGTTGGCTTCAGTGGGCGTGGGGTTGGTTTAGTTTGGTTTCCGTGCACAGGTTTTGTACATTAAAGAAGGGAAGGTCAGAGAAGCAAGGGAGGCTGCCTTTTTGTTCCTGGAAGATTAAATTCCGCTGCTTTCTGTGGAAGGTTTTTGTCTGCCCATGGTCTGTATTTTCATACTGTACAGAAGTCCTCGTGAGCTAGCAAAATAAAACAATCAGCCTGAGACCCCAGCGTGTGCAGTGGGGTCTGGCCCACAGAGCATGTTGGATGCAAGGACCAGTGCCTGCTCTGACACTCTTTGCCTGGGCTTTCACAGAGTAACTCTTCTCTAGCTTTAAGAAAGGTAGAGCTAAAGCAGCACCCAGTGGGGGATGGAGGGCAGGATGGAACCTCTTGTAATTAACAAAAGTGGTCAAAACAACTGACCTCTGAATGTGCTGGTGTCTGTGGTTTGAGTGTTGAAAAAAAGGGGGAGCCCATTGATCCTGCAGGGCTGCATGCCTCCCATGGACCTGTTGTCCTTTGTGCAGTCACTTTTGCCCTGCTGAGTTTCAGCTCCTGTCTGGATTGCAATCACAGAGCCAGGATACCTGCACTGCACTCGTGGCTGTGCTGCCAATGTGTGATGCTTGCAGCCCTTCCTTTGCTCAGTTTGTTGGTGTCCCGCACTGACTTCACTCATCCTTGTTCTTTCTTCCCTTTCCTCCTGCCCCGCTGCAGGGATGTCCCATTCTCCATTGTTTACTTCCCACTGTTTGCAAACCTGAACAAGCTGGGCCAGAAAGACCCCAATGTCAAGGCTCCGTTCTACGTGTCCTTCCTCTCCGGGTGCGTGGCCGGCAGTACGGCTGCAGTGGCTGTCAATCCTTGTGATGGTGAGTCCTGAGTAGCCTGTGGTGGTGGCCTGCTGCCAAGTGACAGGAGTCAGAGGCCCAGGCTGGGCCAGGTGAGGAGGAAGGTGACTGTGCCAGCCTTTTTGCAGCATGAGCACACAGGGAGGTACAGGAAGGGACAGCTCTGCTGCCTCCAGCTCTGATGGTGTTAGCTCAGCTGAGCTACAACTTTGGCCACAGCTTACACAGAGGTTTGCAGTACTCGCTGGGCACATCGGGAAGAGGGTGTCATTCATTTCAGCCATTCTTGGCAGGAATGGCTGCAGACACACCCCTGGAAAGGCACATTTCCATGTGGAGTGATAATATGCAGACCACTTACAAGCATATGGTCAGGGACAAACAGGGGAAGCCTCAGATCTGTGGCCTTTTCTCCTGCTCCACAGCATCTGCCTTAAATACCACCTCGGTTTGTCTCCTGTGAAAAACACCAGAAAGTAACTGCTCTCTCCCCAACACTGCACATGCTCCAAGGTGTGAAGAAATGTAGGAGCAGAATTGTGTATTTTAGGTACCTCTTCCAGAAGGAGATGGGCTTTGGAAAATAAGTTCCCACTTTGCAGAGAGATATCTGAATTGGGAAGGTTTAAAGCTTAAGTCAGCTTCTGAAACCTTGATCACAGTGAGGGAGGCGAGGGGTTGGGTTTTGGGTGGCTTTGTGGTTGTTTTATCCCTTGGCAAAGGAATGGGTTCATTGTCCCTGATAAACGTGTGAAAATGGTCTGTATTCTTGGTAATCTCATTTTGACTGTTTCAAAGCCATTCCTCTCCGGGTGGCTGTTGCCTGCTCCGCTCCCAGTGCTCACGGGTGTCTCCCCTCTCCTTCCCTCCCCAGTGATCAAAACACGGCTGCAGTCCTTGCAGAGAGGAGTGAATGAGGACACCTACTCGGGGATCCT
Source organism: Oriolus oriolus (assembly GCA_013400235.1). Taxonomy (NCBI): domain Eukaryota; kingdom Metazoa; phylum Chordata; class Aves; order Passeriformes; family Corvidae; genus Oriolus; species Oriolus oriolus. The sequence continues at coordinate 722,234 of VXBT01006601.1, forward strand.
GGACTGCACCAAGTAAGGCTCCTCCTGACAGAGGCACCACATCAGGTGTTTGGCACCTGCCAGGCAGGCAGTGCAGCTTCTAGACCCAACCAGCAGCTTTGCTTTAGGTTCCCTCTGAACCTGTGCTTTTATCAGTCTATCTGTCTGTCTGGAGATATATATAGATATATGAGCAGATGTATATATATAGTTTTATAAAAGAGAACTTCTTCCCATATTGAGCAAGAAAAAGATAGCATTTGTATTTAAATACTTTTGTCCAAACCCCAGTAGTCCTAACACTGAGGTTTTCTTTTTGCAAAGGGAGGCAATGCTGTCTCTTCCAAGGCCCTGCTGTTGGAAAATCCTGCAGTATTGAGTCTCATATCCTGCTTGGGACTGCTCTGCACAATGTCTGCAGGACCACTGCCAGAGTGGGCCGTTCCCAGCTGCATTATCCTCTGATCCTTTGCTAAACCATGGTCTGGCTGCTTCAAAACACAAAGAGACTTTTTCTGCTTTTGTATTTCTGTGGTAGCCACGATCAGCTGCCATCTGGCTCTGTCCCATGCTGAGGGGAGATTTGAGCAGGGTGACCTCTTGATGGAAGCGTTGTCTTAGCTGTACTTCCAGACACAGGCAGACACTCCTGCATGTAGCCAGATGTAGAGATGAAGTTTCTGCATGGCCATTTGCAGAGCATTTGGGCAGTGATGGGTGATTTGCTGCAGAGGCTGTGCCAGGCAACTGCGCTCGCCTGGGTTTAGTCTCTGGAGGGAGGCAGAAAGCCAGGGCATGGCCAGAGGCTATCCTGGCACGGCGGAGGGGTGGGATGGACACTCACCTGTCTGTGCTGTTTCTCCCCAGGAAGATCTGGCAGAGGGAAGGGCCCACGGCCTTCTTCAAAGGGGCCTACTGCCGAGCCCTGGTCATTGCTCCTCTCTTCGGCATTGCACAAGTGGTGTACTTCATCGGCATCGCGGAGTTCCTGCTGGGCATGCTCCCCAAGCACCGGGCCTAGCCCTGCAGTGGCTGCTGTGCCCTCCCGCCCTCCGCAGCGCCGGATTCATCCCCGTGTTCGCCATCCGTGTCGGTCGATGTCACAGCAACAGCACAAAGGGTTCGCGCAGGGACGCGAAGGGACCTGGTGTCCAGACGGGCAAACGTGGGGAGGGAGAGAGTCCCTTCTCTGCTCCTTCTGGAACCTGCCCCCTCCCGCTCCTTCCACGGACAATACTTAATTATGTATCTCTCTCTCTCTTTTTAATTTCCTGTTTTTTGGTTTTAAATTGTCATTCTTAAGGACACTGGTAAGCACAGACTGGGTTTGCAGACCCAGAAGTCCCCTCTCAGCTTTGGGGAGGAGGAGAGATGAGAAAGAAATAACTTCAACCCTCATCCACCTCAGTTTCCCTTTCTTCTTGGAGCTGCCAGCTGTCTGAGGAGGAGCTGGAGGGGCAGCTGTGTCTCCTCAGCACTTCCTTGGCTCTGCTGACCTCGGGTCAAGAGTGAATGCTGCACAAAGGGGGCTTATCTCATTGCTGCTGGAGGCAGGGGTGGGGGAGATGCTGGATCTGGCAAGTTCCTTGGCCTGGAAACCTTCAGTCCTCCCTTCTCCCTTCTTAAAAACGAGTTGGACTTCAATGAATTCTGATTGTTCCTATTGATTTTGTAATTATTTTTGTTTTAAAGCAAAGGGATGTCCCTCCTATAACTAGGTGTCACAGGCACATCCAGGTGAGGGGTGGAAATACAATGTCTGCTCTGTAGGGAACATGTCTGTGGGATCACATGAATGTCTAAAGGTGCTTCCCTGCTTGGCTACAGGTAGGGAAGGGAGAGGAGCTTGGGATCAAGTTATTTTTGTTTTGGGGTGGGTTTTTTTTGTTTTTGTTGTTGTTTTATTTGTTTGGTTTTTTGGAGGGGGTCTTTTTTGGTTTTGCTTTTTTGTTTTATTTGTTTTGTGGGGGTTTTGTTTAGTTTTATTTTGGTTCTGGTTTTTGTTTGGGGTTTGTTTGTTGTTTTTTTTTTAATGCAAGGTTGTGGGGAGGGGAAACCAAACAACAAGAAACCACTTACATTCCTTCAGCCTGCCCACCCCCAGGGTGATAAAGCTGTGGCTGCAGGTGTAGATCAGCTGATCTAATTTTTTCCCAGCCTGACCCTGGGTGTGTGGAAGGAGACACTGGCTCCAGTTCTGGCACTGCCCAACCTTGGGGAGCCGCAGCAGAAATGCTGCACCTGTGGGCTCACCCTGCCAGGTGAGAACACAAGGCCTGGTTGCGTTCTGGTGTTTGCCTTGGGTGTGGCTGGAGCCAGCGGGTGTGGAAGAGGCGGAGGGTTCCCGTTCCCTGAGCAAGGAGCTGTTTGTGTGTCCATCACTTGTGGGGGCGAGTCCTCTGCACCACAAGAACATCCTGTTTGCTCCTGGGGTGGGGATCGGTGGTGGGTGGCAGAGGGCAAATCCACACCTACAACCCGCTCTGTCAAAGGGACACTGCCCCAGCTAAGATCACTTGTCAGAGGATTCCTCATTCAGTACGCTCTCGGGCTGTGTAATGAACTCTAGTTTAAATGATCTTAAGTGTGAGATCTACCAACCCAGTGTGATCTTCTCCGTTATTTATTCCATGTGGTGCGATCCACCCAACTTTGGTGTTGAAATTAAACTGGTTGAATTCACTTTTCATTCCTTATTTTTGCTTTGTTCTCCAGGCACCTGCGTGGTGTTTGTGTTTCGAATGTGTATTTAAATTAATTTTAAAAATAACCTTGTTTTTAATGTTTAAAAGAAAACCACCTGTTTCACCATTCTTGGGTTAGGTTTTCGTGAAACCTGTATGTTGAGGGCCTTCTTCCTTGGTGCATCCTTTTTCTCTTTGAAAATGTTGTTCTGTGGCTGATTTGTTACTTGTCACTTTGCATACGTGAATAATTTTCTTTTTTTTTCTTTTAATGACTTCTCCGTGTATCTGGGAAGGAATCTGTGCAAAGGCGATGATAGATGTCTGTGCTGTGTGTAGTGCTGTGATGCTGCTCTTGCTCTGGATTTCCCTTGGGTGGATTAAAAGAGAAAGATTTATTTTATTTTTTTTCTTTACGGTGCCCCATTCCTTGCTGCTTTTTGATTTACAGGGAGGGTCCCCACAAGAGACTTTGCTGATACAAGTTGTGGGGTTTCAGCTTGCCCTTCTGTCTGCAAGGATTGTCCCCTGAAACTGGGTCACTTGTGGCTGCAGGGATGTGCGTGGGGTGCAGGTTTGTAGGGTGGGGTTAAGTTTGGAGGAAAATTTCGTGCAATGAAGGGCTGAGGTTCAGGGAAAGTTTTCCCTGTGCTTCGGGATGCTTTTAAAAACTTCTTTGTAAAACTGACTCTTCCTCCTGAAATCTCCAGCTCTTCTTCCAGCATGCAGGAGCTGGTGACCTAAATGGGGCTGATTTTTAGCTTCCTGGACATATCCCTGAGTCAGCAGGACCTGTGGAGGTGGCAGGGGATAGCAGCTGTGGCTGCACGGGGCAGGCACCCCGCCTCCACAGGCAGGCAAGGTCCTGCTTGCAAAAAGAAAAAAAAAAAAAGTTTAATTAATCACCTATTAACTGAAACTGCTCTGCATTGATGGCAGCATTGAGGAATGAAGGTAAATAAACACACCTCTGCTCTTGTCCCTGGGGCAGGAGCCACCAGCCAGCACCACTCCTTGTTCTTCCCAGCTGTCCCTCTGGCAGAGGATCCTCCACCCACCCCCGACCCTTTCCAGTCGTACCTTGTCCATATCAGCCTTGTCCCTTGCTCCCACCCTGACCCCGCTCTCCTGGCTGCTCTCTGGGTTTCATGGTGTTCACTGCCCTTAAATGCATTTTGCTGGATCTGCCGAATGCCCCTGTCCTGGGTTCAGGTGCTTGGGTCAGTTTTGGCCTGTGGAATTTCCTGGAACAGAAGGATGAAATTTCTTAAAACCCTGGGGGGAAATTCCTGCAAAACAGGAGAAAAAATCCTGGCAACCAGTAGGGGAATTCCTGGAACACAAAGGGGAACCATCCTAGAAAGCTAAATATCCTGGATAACAAAGGGGAAATTTTCTGTGACACAGCATAGGAATTTCTTGTAGGGGCAAGTCCTTGAAAGCAAAGTGGGAAATACTGTGGGAATTTGTAGACAGGAAGGGGGGGAATTTCCTACAAGGCTACAGGGGGGATAGTCTAGAAATAAAAGGAGGGAAAGTCCAAGAAAGCAAGGAGGAAATTTCCTCAGATACCTGGGAAATTCCTGAAAAGCAGAAGTGACATTTTTGAAGAAAGTAACAGTGATATTTCCTAGAGGGGAAATTTCCCAGAATGCAGAGGAGGAATTGGTGGATAGCAAAAGGGGAATTGCCTGGAGAGGATGAATGGTATTTCTTGGGAAATAATTTCTTGCTTCCCAGTGTCAGGAAAATCCACAAACGCCAGAGGTATATGTCCAAAAAGGAGACAGAGGAGTCCTGCCACTTTATTGGAATAAAGGGAGAGAGTGCACCGGGGCACACGCCTGCTGGGTTTTCTCTCTCGAGGTTTTGGAGGGCGCAGCCTCGTTTCATCCCAAACTCCCGGCCGCATGTCGCACTCTTCCTTTCCCCAGTGGCTGAGGTACAGGGAAGGTACAGCCTTCCCGAACCGCCAACCACAAATTCCCCCCTTGAAGCTACTATTTCAGGGCAAAGCTCAGAAGTTCAGGCTTGTGCAGACCCTTGTCTGTTTGGGGAGCCCGTCTGTCTGGGCTCTGCAACAACCCCGCTGCCCAGAGTGAGCAGAGACGTTAAGACCCATTTCAAAGATGTTCACACCCACACCTTCACCCATCAAATTGTTTGTAAAGACATGAGGTTTCCTTTCACTAGGCAGTAACAGTCGTGGGGAAATTTCCTAGGAAAGCAATGGAGATCCTCTAAGCAGAGGGAAAAATCGTAGACGGGAATGGAGGACTAGAGAGCAACAAAGATATTTCCCAGGAAACAAGGAGGAAATAGCCTGCAAAGTGACCGGGAAATTTCCTGGAAAGCAACGGGAGATTTTTTAGGAAGGAAGTGGGAAATTTCCTGGGAAACAAAAGGCAGTGTTCTGAAAAACTCTACATGTAGAGTGCCTGGTAGGCAGTAGGGAGTTCCTGGAAAGAAGAAATTTCTTCAGAAACGAGCAGCACATTGGGAAAGAAGCTGCAGTCCCGTGCTTCAGCCCCGCTGACCCCTCCACCCCTTCCTGGTCCTTGGGTAAGGAACTCGAAAAACCTCTCAGGGCGTTTGGGTTGTTTTTACTGTTTCCCGCAGAGCTCAAAGGGCTCAGGGAGGAGCCCAGCGGGCGCTGCTGCTGCCCGTGACCCGCCTCTTGTGGTGGGCATGGGCTGGTTCGCCTCCGCTTCGGTGCCGAGCGCTGCCCGCCGCACTTTGGCCTTTATTGGTTTGTGACTTTTGGCAGCACGGCCTCAGCGTGCAAGCCAAGGCAGCCGGGAGAAGAAGGACTGAAATAAACATCTGAACACGGCCCGGGGGTTTCCAGCCCCGGGAAGCCCCGGCGGGAGCGGGTGCGGCCGACCCCCTGCGCTCCGGGTGTCCCACGCTCAGCTTTAGGTCCGGTTTATTTATTCCAATTATTGATAGATCGGGGGAGGGGTTTGCGCGGGGCTGGCAGCGGCGGCCCCGGGGCCGGAGCATCCCGCGGGCGCTCCCGGGAGCGGCGGCACCGCCCCGCCGCGGGAGCGACGGCAGTTTCACTTTCGGAAGGGACACGTGATTTCCAGGAAAACGGGAGGCGCGGATAAAGGATCAGGCAGGAGGCGGCCGCCCCCCGCGCGGCACGGCACGGCACGGCACGGCACGGCACGGCACGGCACGGCACGGCACGGCACGGCAGCTCTGCGGACCCGGCGCCATGGCAGCGCCGGAGGAGGACGGGTAAGCGGCGCCCAGCACCCCNACGGCACGGCACGGCACGGCACGGCACGGCAGCTCTGCGGACCCGGCGCCATGGCAGCGCCGGAGAAGGACGGGTAAGCGGCGCCCAGCACCCCCGGCCCTCCCCGGTCGCCGTCCCCGGGTGGCCCCGATCCCCGCGGTGACAGTCCCGCTCCCACAGGGAAGCTCAGAAGCTGCGGTTCGGGCAGTGGCTGCTGAACGCCATCAACAGCGAGCGCTACCGGGGGCTGCGCTGGATCGACTCTGCCCGTACCACCTTTCGCGTCCCCTGGAAACACAACGCCAGGAAGGACATCACCAGCAGTGACGTGGAGGTCTTCAAGGTGGGTGGGATGAGTGTCACCAGCAGCAGCTTGGAGATCCTCAAGGTGGGCAGGGTGGGGGTCACCAGCAGCAGCCTCAGGGTCTTCAAGGTGTGTGGGATGGGGTTGATCCACAGTGCACTCAAGGTCTTCAAGGTAGGAGGGTCCGAGCGCCCAGCAGCACCCTTCAGGGTCTTCAAGGGGGGTGGGAAAGGATGGTGACCAGCAGCAAGTTGAGGTCTTCAGTGTGGGTGGGATGTGGGAGCTGGGAAGGTGAGGGAAGACCAGTCATCCCTGGAAACCTCCATGCTCATGGAGCCAGGGACCCCATGCTCACCCCCCTGCACCCTCAGGCCTGGGCGAAGGTCAGTGGGCGGTATGAGGAAGGCTCCGAGGACCCGGCCAAGTGGAAGACCAACTTCCGCTGTGCCCTGAGCAGCACCCACATGTTCAAGCTGGAAGAAGACAATTCCAAGCACGGTGATGACCCACACAAGGTCTTCTCCATTGTCTCAGGTGAGCCTCACCCCATGGAGGGGCTGTGTTGGGTGGGGTGGGAGATCTCAGGACCTCCCACTCCTGGTGCTCTCCTTTCAGCCACCCTCCAGCCCAGCAAGGAGGGAGATTCCAGCATTCCTAACCCTGTGGTGGATCAGCAGCCAGCACAACAGCAGCACCAGGTAGCTGAGTGGGCACAGCAGGCAAGGGGGGCTCCCTGCTGCCACTCTGCAGGCATTGCACCTCCATGTCCTTGGGGTGCTCCCAAGCTGCAGCCCAGCATCTGGCCAAAATGTGGGCTGGGGGAGGCTGGGCGCCTGGCAACCACAGCAGTAAGATCCCATTCTCCTTCCCTTCCCAGCTGGAACTTGACCCCGAAGACATGGCCTCAGCAAGCGCTGTCCCAGGTAAGCACTAGTCTCACAAAGTTTTTTTGGGGGGTACACCCTGCTAGGCTCAGCTGGGGCCGATTTTGTGGCTGTGAGACATCCCACCCACTGTGCTCCTCCTTAGGACCAACTGACCCCGCACAGCTCTCGATTCTGGAACAGCTGCTGCAGCACTGTGACATCTCCCCCCGTGACCTTGGCTCGCTGGCCCCATCCTGGGTGCCCACAGGTGAGACCAGCCCTGCTCACGGGGTGCAGAGTGGGTGGCTGCCTGGGTGGGTGACTCCAGCACCTTCCCACAGGTGGTTTCCCTGCAGGGGACACTCCCCACCAGGACGTCATGCTCCAGCCTCACCAGGACACCCTGCTCCGGCTTTACGCAGAACCCAGCCAAAACAGCTGCTTCCCTCCCACGACATTTCCACAGTGGGTGCCCACAGTGGAGCAGCTCACCATGGACACCTACCACCCACCAGGCCCCATGCCGCCGGAGGAGACAGGTGGGTGCTGTGCGGCAGGATCCGGCCCCGGCTGTGGGAATGCCGTAAGGGGGTGGGAAGAGGCTGGGGTGCTGCCATGGCGACCCCATGCCAAAGCAGCCCCCATTCTGCTGCATCCCGAATGGTGATGCCGATGCTGCTGGTCTCCCGCTGCAGGGGCCATGCCACCGCCGTGCCACCTGACGCAGGGCACGGTCCCCGTGCAGTACTCGGTGGGGGCGACGTTCTGCGTCCCTGCCGCCAGCCCTGTGCCACAGCCACGGCTGCTGCTGGATAACACAGGTGAGGGTTGTTCATTATTAATAGCTACACATTATCATTACAATTATTAACAATAAATATGCTTGAGGGGTGCTTTGGAGAGGGGGAATGTTTTGGTTTGGAAGATGCAGCTGCTGATCACTTCCTGGTGCAGATGGCATCGTCTCCATCCTGGATGTCACCATCTACTACCGGGGGAAGGAGTTCCACCGGGAGGTGGTTGGGGGCAGCCGCTGCCTGCTGACGTACCAGTCCCCCAGTGTGGCCGAGGCCCCGTGCCCCTGGCACGTGGTGCAGTTCCCCAGCCCCGCCAGCGTGGCCGATGGCAAGCAGCGGCGCCTCACCGAGGAGCTGCTGGGCGTCGCGGGGCTGCAGCTGGAGCAACGTGCCTACAAGGTCTTTGCCACCCGCCGGGAGAAGTGCAAGGTGTTCTGGGCCTTGTCCCAGCAGCTTGAAGGGGTCGAGGAGCCCCCACCCAACCTGCTCTACCGGGACCAGGAAACCCCCATCTTTGACTTCAATGAGTTTAGCACAGGTGGGTAGGGGGGTCACATTGTTCCCCATATGCTATTTCCTGCCCAGCCTGGTTCGGGAGCTCGTGGGAGCCAGCCCTAGGATGTTACAAGCATCCAAACCCTCCCAGCCCCTCTGTTCCCCCAGGCTCACCCCAAAACTGAGCCCTGTTTTGCCTCACAGAGCTGAGGGATTTCCGCAATGGCCAAAGGCGGCGATCCCCTGACTTCACCATCTACCTCTGCTTTGGGCAGGCCTTCTCCAAGGCCAAACCTAAGGAGTCCAAGCTCATCCTGGTCAAGGTGCAGTAGTCAAAACCCACCACTATCCCACTGCTGCCCAGGGAAGGGGAGAGACTCATGGAGGCCAGGGGAGCTGGGACTCTGGGTACCTGAGGAGGGGGACCCTTGAGGTCAAGGTGGGTGGGAGAGGGAGGGTCTGGGTGCCTGAAGAGGGAGCCTTGGGGACTGAGGCAGACGGGATTCTGGGTGCCCAGGGATGGGGACTCCCAGGCGATGGAGTTTCCTCAGGGACTGGGCAGCGGGAGCCTCAGGGGCCAGGGGAGGTGAGTGCTTGGGTGCACAAGAAAGGAGACCCTTGGTGTGCAGTGGAGATGGGGATTTGGGAGCCTTAAGGATCTGGGGCAGATGGACATCTGGATACCTAAGGAGGGGGTACCCTGGGGGGCTGACATGGGGGAACTGAGTGATGGGGGGGTGGGGGACCCTTTGGAGACATGGGGGGCTGTGTGACCAGGGAGGGGATCCTTGGGGACCAGGGGAAACATGGGGCAAGGGTGGGCAGCTGCCTGGGCCAGAGGACACTTCTGGATGGTGTCTGGGTGGGATGGTGTGGAAGGCAGCTGCCCAGGGACAGGGACCCTCAGGGTTTGGGGGAGAAAAAGGGTGCCCCAGACATCTCCTCCCTGCAGTCCAGGAGGACAGGGCCATGCAGGGTGTTGCAGCTGCCCCTAACCTGCCCCTAACCCCAATGTTTTGCCGCTGCAGCTGGTGCCCAAGTTCTGTGAGTACTACTACGAGCAGGTGCTGCAGGAGGGAGCCTCCTCCCTCGACAGCCACACCCTCAGCCTGCAGCTCTCCAACTCCTTCGACCTCATGGAGCTCATCGAGCAGTACAACATGCAGCTGGGCTGACCCCACCTGCCCAGGACCACCGGGCATCCCAGGCTCTGCAAACCAGCACCCCCCAACCCAAGGACAGCTTCACTGACCAGTCCTGGAGCTCACACGTTGCTTTTCCCCTCGGTCAGCTGCTAGTGTGTTTTTGTGGAGTGTGGTAATTTACGGATTTATTTTCTTAATTTTTCCAAGTGAAAATATATATGCATAGAAACTTAGTTCTCTCTTGCTGCTGTTGCCGGGACATCTGCCTCTGCTATCAGTCTGAAATCTTTGCCACCCCAAAACCACAGGGTCTGTGCCCAGCCTTGTCTCAGCAAAGTCCCTGCTGGCAGGGGTGGGCTGGTATCAGAGAGCTTATCAGTGCCTTCTTCCCCTTAAATTTGAGTAGATGAGGTGACTTCCCACACCTGAAGAGATGCATTTATCAATGTGTTTATTTCCATGCATTAAGGCTACAAACATGACTTGCCAGCAGAATGTGTTGAGGACAGCATGGCTTTGGCCAAACAAAAGTACTTTGGCGAGCGCTGGCCTGGAGTTACTCACTGGAGATGTTCTGGAAAAACAAGGCAGTAACTACAACACGAAGCACCCAGACCTCAGCTCAGAGGTGCAGAGGGGGTGGTATCTCAGGGAGGAGTGTGGAAACCAGAAGGCTGCCTGAAGATGGGCTGCCCTCCCCAGGCTGCAAGCAACTGAACCCCCTCGTTTCAGGAGCCTGACCATCACTGTTGGTCCCTGGGCAAGGGGAGGTGGCAGTGTCCTTACCTGCCTAGTGACCTGGATGCTGCTGGGCCCGAAGGTGGTGGTCCCATAGCTTGTCACGTAATAGTGAGCAGAGGGTTGTGCCGGGGGCTCCTCCAGCTGCCTGGGCACTGCGGCAATGGGACACCCTTAGCATCTCAGCTCCAGGAAACCCTCATCCCTCTTTCCCCTGAGCGCTGTGGCAGCACAAACTCAGGACACTGGTCTCACCTTTGGGCAGGAGCAGCTCTGCACCAAAACAGTGCCCACAAGTCCCACAGGTTTTAACGTCTTCCTTTGTCCTGCGGAGGAAAAAGCCCGGGAAAGAAGGAGCAGGAGCTGCCCTCAACACTTCCCATGGAAGATGATGCCAAGGCAATGGAAGAGTCTTGCTCTTCCCTCCCTGACCAGCTGCCATTGATGGGACAGCCGCTGCCCTCCCAGGTGCCCGAGCACCTTCAGCTCTTCATGAACCAGGGACATGTGTCCAGAGTGAACATCATGTGCCTGAGCCCCAGAGTCTCAGCTGCTTCACCTTTCCCTCCATGCTCTAATTTCCCACACCAGAAAGTGCTAACACCCCATGGGACACGAGCAGCTACGGTCGGGAGAAGGGCACCGTAGTGCCAGTGAGTTCCACGACTGATTTCACGTGGCTTTTAGAAGCTGACCAGCCCCACTGCAGCATTGCAGTAGGGACCACCCAGGTCCTGCCCTTGCTTGGAGGGGCACAGCACTCACGTACGTGGCACCTGTGCCATCCATGTCCGGCCAGAGGAACTCTGCGGGACAGCCGGACGTTCGGCAGGGAGTCTTCACACACAGGTGCAGCCCTGGCCACTCCTCAGCGAGCTTCTGGATGATGAGCACAACTGCCACGAGGAAGTCCCAGGCAAACTGGAACCCTTCCAGGCAAAAGGAGAATGTCTTGCTTTCTTACGGCCCCCAACCACGGCAGCCCAGGAGATGCTGTGGTGACCCACACATTGCTTCCAGCCCACAGCCTCAACTGTTGGACCAGCTCCATTTCTGCAGTTAACCAAGCCTCCATAAGGAATTTAATGATATGTTGGAAGAGCTCCCCAACTTGGGTGGCCCTTTTGCTTATCACTTGAAGACCCAGCCTTAGACTGTACTCTGCTGGTGCCTTCTGGGCAAGGATGACCCATTTGCTCCATGACAAGAATGAAAACTTGACTTTCCACTTTCATGTGATACCTCTAGAGGAGTCCTGAACAGAATTGCATGGAGAAAGAGGAAATCTTTCAGTGGACTGCTGGTGGACCCAGGCCAGACTAGGATTTGTGGCAGAGGCTTCTTGGGACACTTCCCAGAGGGCTGGAGGCAGCAGGAGTGGAGATAAGGAGAGACATGGTTGGGGTTGAGAGTCATGAAATCAGGGATCTCACCTGTCCTTTCTGATGGCTTTCTGCAGCGGAGCTCCAGGTAGCTGTAGGCTCTCTGGTTATTCTCTTTGATCAGCAGAGGTTTGCCATTGCATACCAGCAGGCAGGTCACCTTGGCCACCCAGTGCGTGGAATAGAAGGAGCAAGCTTTCACCAGGAACCTGCGAGGAGATTGCCCATGGCTTTCACCACTTTTCTCCTTGCTTATCCCTAATGCTGGGAGAAAGTGTGGCACCAGGTGGACTTGAAAATATGAACCGAGCTTCAGTAAGAACAGAGGCAGACACCAAATGAGGACCTTCCCCTACCGAAAGCTCAAGCAGCAGGACCAGCCTCTTAAGCCAAGAGATCCTTCCAGAGGAAGGCCATCTTGTCCTGGTTTTGTCTGGGATGGGGTTAATTTTCTTCCTAGCAGCTGGTACAGTGCTGTCCTTTGGATTTAGGATGAGAATGATGTGGATAACACACTGATGTTTTAGTTGCTGCTGAGCAGGGCTTACACCAAGTCAAGGACTTTTCAGGTTCTTGGGCTGCCCTGCCAGCGAGGAGGCTCGGGGTGCACAAGAAGCTGGGAGGGGACACAGCCAGAACAGCTGACCCCAAATGACCAAAGGGTTATCCTGTAGCTGGTGGCATCACATTCAGCATATAAACCTTGGGGAAAGCTGGCTGGGGAACCATTGCTTGGGAACAGGCTGGGCATGAGTTGGTTGGTGGTGAACAATTGTTTTTTACTTGCATCACTTGTTCTTCTTGGGTTTTATTTCTCTCTTTGCTGATTTCCTTTTCATTACAATATTATTATCGCTATTACTGTTATTATTATAATTTTATATTTCAACTACTAAACTGTCTTTATCTCAACCCATGAGTTTTCTCACTTTTCTGATTCTCTCCCCAGTCCAGCTGGGGAGAGTGAGTGAGTGGCTCTGTGGTGCCTGATTGCTGGTTGAGGGTTTAACCACACCACCATCAGTTAAAACTCTAGACACAAGTCCAGAAAACCAGGAGAAGTTCCAAAAACTGGTACAGTTCCAACACCCATAGAAACTAGAACATTCTCGGGTGGGACTGTGAGACCTCTGCCTGCCTGGGTGGGCACAGATTAGCCAAACACCCCCCCAGATGAAAGGTGAACTAGAAGGAGCGTGGCCTTTGCTCACGTCCAGGCAGCGAACATCACAAGGGTTCACCCAGGGCCCCACACGTGTGTGGCACAGCTGAGAAGCCACCCTGGTATCTTGACTCCCAGCCTCAGCAGATATAGTCTCAACAGCCAAGGGCTTGTTGAGAGTCATCCTGGCACTGCACCGAGCAAACTCAATCCCACAACCTCACTGATGGCCAGAAACCAGTGCTTACCTCTGGAAGAAGCCCTCAGGTATTTCGGGTGAGAAGTAGGCACGGATGTGGAGGTCCTCGGGGTGATCTCCTCCCCACACGTCAGACACTTCCTCTGTCTGATTCAGATAGGTTGGGAACAAGTACCAGGACTCGCCTTGGTTCCGTGTTGTCTCCCATAGCTTCCCAGGCACAAACTCCCTGGCCTGCGGGTTGAGGGCTTCGGTGTGCTTCACCTCCAGGCAGAGCTCAAAGTGCTCCAGGAGGCTGAAGAGCTTCCCTCTCCCTCGGTGTGGCCTGTGTCCCATGATTTCCTCAAAGACATCTCGCATCCCTTCCGAACAGAGCTGGTGCTTCACCAAGGCACGCACAGCCTGGTGGCACAGCATTGCCTTTGACTTGAAGGTCCACACCCAATTGGCTCTGTCTCTGATGGTGGCGTGCTCCCCGATCAGCGTCTCCACAGAGATGCTCTCCAGCTGCTGGACAAGGTGGTACCGCACCAGGAGCTGCATGGCAAGAGAAGGACAGATGAGGTGGCAGTGAGAGGAGCCCAGCAAAGCTGCAGAGCTTGGGCTCTAGGGAGGAGATGGTCCTGATCCCCGCACTCACCTTGAACATCGTTATTAAAAAGGTAGGCTGGAGAAAGACAGTGCTTTCCAAGTGCTTGATTTCCTCGTACCACACGACGAGCCCGATGCGGTGGAGGTACCGCAGGATGTCCTGCAGGAGCTCTCTGCCCAGGCCGGCCAGGTGCTCGCGCTGGGAGAGTTTGCTGAGTAGGTACTGCAGGTCCATCATGCCTAGAGGGAGATGCAGGAGCTCAGCATGCATCTCTCACACACAGCATTCCAAGGCAGATGCTTCAGAGAGCCAACAAACACCAGCAGCATCCCACGTCACCTAAGCCATCCCTGGGGAAGTAACTGGGATCGGAGTGATGATCGGTGACTGTGACCAAAAATGCTCTGCCTCTCCTCAGCTGTCCCACTGCCACCCTGCAGCCCCCACAGCCTTGCCTCGCCTCAGCAGTGGCAACAGCCTGCCAGGACTTTCTTAAAAATGAGGTTAATACTGGTTTTATTATTATTATTATTATTATTATTATTATTATTATTGTTTGAGGAAGCAGGTTTGTTCCCAACCAGAAAACGTCAGATTGCCAGTTAAACCTCAGACTGACATTCAGCAATGCAGAGAGACAGGCAACAAAATCTGGCTTATCTCCACAAAAGAAAAGCATCTGCTCCTCGTTCTCTAATCCTACAGTGGCCATGGGGGCCAGAGACATTAGTGGGAACTGGTGGTGTTTGTACCCGCTTTGGGTACATAAGCAAGTGGGTGGAGCTGCCTGCTAATCCCAGTAAGTCACAGGAGACATGGAAAAGGGTCTAGGGAAGGATAGGGGCCATTAAATAAAGTTAGCAGGATATAGATTTGAAAACCACATGGAAGGGTGAAACCTGTGGAGCTCTGCCAAGATTTTTTAATTGCTTGTACAGGGAAAAGGGGAGAAAGAAAAACATCACTGGAAAGCAAGAAACCAGACAGCGTGGCCTGCTCAGGTGTGCTCAGCATTAACACTGCAAGGCCTTCAGCAGCGACCCCACTGCCACACAAACAGGGCCAGAAGGTGCAGCAAGCACTGGAGATCCCATCCCAAATTCAGGAAAGCACTGGAGAGAGCCTGTCCCAGGCACGGGACAGAAGCTCCTCTCAGAAAGGCGTGGCAGAGGTGACAGACCACTCACCATGGTCTGCCATCTCATCGCTCCGTGCAATATCCACGATGGCAGCTTCCACCTGCCGGTAGATGGGCGGCAGCACTCGGACGACCTCGGGGAAGAGCTCCTCATTCTTCACGTGCTCCAAAACAGCGGCCTCAAGCTTTTTGATGTCACGGTGATCCGTGCAGTTGACAGCAACTAAGTTTAAGATCTAGAAAACAGGAAGCACATACCTGACAAAACTACACCCAGAGAAGTCTTGTGAGGTAAAGGAAGGACCTGATGTCCATGAGATCACTCAGGGTGGAACACACCACTGGCTCAGCTTCAGAGGGCACTTCCTTCACACCTCTGTTCTGCAGCAGTTCCTGAAAGTCAGCTGGTGATGGTAAATGACCCCTCACACTCCTCCTCAGGCACTTGCTACAAGCCACAGGAGGAGATGCCCATCACCTACCAGGGACAAGGACCCTGCAGCTCGCAGCCAGGGGTTACCACGTCCACCCCAGCCTGGGGAGGGGCTGCAGTAGTGGCCTGATGCATTTGCACCAGGTCACCCTAGCCAGGGCTGCCAGAGACAACAGGGTGACCTCAGCCAGCCAGAACCCAGGATAATCTCAGCCCTACTGTTAACGTGCAGCTCTCCATCTCTTTCAGCCTCTCCCACTGGTCCACGTAAAACTTGGGCTCTTCACTGCCCTCCAGATTGTCGATGAAGTGAGCGAGGTTGCTTTTTCTCTCTGCCAACATGGCTGTGATCCTGGCCATGATGTCATGTGTCTTCTCTGCTACCTCCTGCTCCTGGCAGCAGTCCACATGGGTTCCCACAGGAAGCACCACTGAGTTTGGGACTCGCATGGACAGGTTGTTGATCCAGAAACCAACGAGCTCCTTGAAAGTCTTGCTGTTAGTTTGGTACCTGGGGAGGGAGAAAAAGAAAATCCCAAATGCACATCTCACCCTGTGGATCTCCAGTCAACTTCCACCAGTGCAGGCCTGACCACACGCTCTGTGCTGTCCCAAGAGCTCACTGGAGAAGAGCTCAGATCTCAGAAGCTGACATGGACTGTATCTAAGCTCACCCTTCAGTTCCCCATCCTTAAGCTATGGGGTATAGCAGAGTCAATCCCTGCTGTAAATGGGAGCATCCCTCTGTAGCACAAAACCCAAGCCTGACTCTCCCTCCATGTTCAGGGAACACCACAGGATACAGAAGGGACTGTAGGGATTTGCTTTCTGCAGAAAGCAAGTCCATTCCGATGGGGTTCAGTTGTCACATAAGGAGTTGGTGCTCATTCAACCCCTCCAAACAGAGGCCCTTGGCAAGGTGATGACAGACCTGGTGGATTAAAAGATTGATCTGCAAAAAGGGGGAGGGGGAGAGCCAGCTGTGCCAATGGTGAGAAGACCAGGCCTCAAGGTCCAATGGAAATGGTGTGAATTCATGCAGTGCAAAGTCTCCCCAGCTCCTTTTTAGTTTCCCTGCTCTACTTGGAATCCAAATGAGCTCAGCATTTACATGTGAAGATTGATGACGAGGACGACGAGTGCCTGTGGGGTGATGAACACGTGGTGAGTCATGTAGTATTCCAGCTGGCCAGCAAAGTCCCAGAAGAGAAACGTGAAGTCCTCGATCTGGAATTCACTGATCTCTATCCCAACTGTTCGCTCTTCCTTGGGGACCAGTTTGGATTGTCCTTGCTTCAGGCTTCTGCAGATGGTGGACTTTCCCGCCAGCGAGGCCCCCAGGAACATGGTCTTGACCCTCTTGTCCTCCTGCCCCAAACCATGCTGAAGTTGGTTGAAGTAATTCCGTATCTGCTGAATGCCACCAGCACACACTTCAATGGGCGGCTCCCGGAGGGGATTCCCACTGGCCTTAAACATTTTCAGGGACTGCCCCTGGAAGAGCTCCTCAGGGAGCTGGCGAAGGGCATTATTCTGCACATGGAATTCCTGTAAGTGTGCCAGCTGCAGGACAGGCTGCGGGAAGGTCCGGAACAGGTTGTTGGAGATGTTGAGGTACTGAAGGCTGCCTCGACAAGCTGCCAGGTCCCTGGGGAGGGCACAGAGACGGTTGTTGTTCAGTCGCAAGTGTTTCAGCCTGGGGAGATGGGAGAAAACCCCCTCTGGGATGATCCGGATTTGGTTCTGATTCAGCTCAAGCCTCTCCAAACAGACCAGGCTCTGGATTTCAATGGGAAAGTCCACAAACTCATTCTTGGACAGTATCAGCTTCTTGAGGTTGCAAAGCTTAGAAATGCCGGTGATGCTCCTGAGCTTGTTCCTGTCGAGGTCAAGGCTCTCCAGCATGGAATTGCTCAGGACTGTGGGCGGGAGCACACGCAGCCTCTGGGTAGAGAGATTCACTTCACGCAGTCTGTCCTCCTGCTCCTGACCTGGACACATGGGACAGGAAAGGTGGTTAAAAGAGACTTTGACCCTTTGGAATTGCAGACCATTCTTTCTTTTTTTTTTTTTGCATGACTTTGGGATGATTTTGGCCAGCAAGGAAAAGCAAAGGAGCTGGTTGAACAGTGCAACCACAATGACTGCTTGAACAGCTCCTGTGTCCTCTCAAGAGAGGAACTGAAGCCGAGGATCTTGGCTGGGACGGAAGACGCAGGAACGGTTCCCACCAGATGTTGACCTTCAGCCCAAGTGTCACATTAACAGATTTGCTCTCATGCTTTGAGCTCTCGATGCATCTACCCCAAAACTGGGAGTTTTCTAATCCCAGCAGTGGGCTGGGGGGGCAGCAGCAGGACAGATGCCCCCCAAATAACTCACTCAGCCCACTCTCAGCTCTTGACCACGACTACAGGGATGCACTCACTGAGGCCAGGGCCAGCGAGTTCAGTCACTTCCTCTTTCAACATCCTCCCCGCTGCAGATGATGCTGTGATTCCCTGCAGGGATGCTCCCAGCCCTGGGAGACTGGGGGAATAATGCAGGGATGGTGGGGTTCCCCAAAGGACAGGGCACACAGGCAGGGACTCAGTGATGGCTGAGAACGTCCCCAAACAGAGGGTGTTTAGAGCAGAGAGATCTGCAGGCGAGGAGAGCGCCAGCGGGATGGGATCACACGATACCAAAGCAAAGCATAGTTAGATTTGCTTTCCTCTCCCTTGTTTCACTTCCTCCCATGATGCCAAGCACAGCATCCCCTTATGCAATGCACCCTGCTCAGGACTGACTCATCATCATTTCCCAGCATCACCACTGAAACATGGGACATGCTCCAAGCCCAGCAGGAAAGCAAGCCTTTGCCCTCTCCCAAATGCCCAGTCTCTCCATCAGGGACAAGCCAAAGGATCCCACCACCACTGAGCCAGAGCAGTGAAGAGCCAGGGCAGCTACTCACAGGCTCTGGGCTGGGCCATGACCCTGCAGCGTGGCGCCAGCTGGATCCTCCAGGCGCTCGCCTCCCCCTTTCGCTTCCTCCTCTTTTGTCGCTCCCGCCTCCCCCAGCTCTGCCAGGGAACCCCACCCTCTCTTTCTCCATCCAACCTCAGAGCAGCTCTCAAGAACCCGAGCACCTCTGGCCAGATGGCAGGGCCAGGGTTATGTCCCAAAAGCAGTACTGGAGGTCACTTATGAGACAAACACGGTGGCAGAGTAATTCCTGAGTCAAATTCCTGGTGCAGCATCCCTCCCTGCCTGTGCTGAACGACATTTTGGCATCACCATTCTTGCACAGGAATGAAAGGACACTAACAAGAGGTTATGCTATTACCAACCTACTGCATGTATTGAATAAGTAAGATTTCTTCCCTTAAAACAGGCAGCGGCATCTGATCGAAGAGGGTCAGCCAGAAAGGGGGAAAAAAAAGCAGCGCCAGTAGTATACACAGTATACTAGAAAAACTGTTTCCTAGAACATGCCAGAAGAGGCATTTTTAGGTATGTTTCTTACTGCCTCTCCCATGAGGCAGCTTACAATTTGATAATTTAATTTTAATAGCAGACAGAATGAATGAACCAATATTCCTGTTCATGTAACTTCAGCAGAAAGCACATGCAGAAGGTGTACTTTTCAGTCTCAGCAGACTGCAGGTGCAGAGGTAACAAATTTAACAGGCCTTACAGGGCAGGCACTCCTAATACATCCTGCAACATGTAACCAGTTCAAGGGCAACATTAAACCAGAATTTAAAGGAGTGAAAAAGCCAAGGAATGAAACAGACTGATGCTGTCTTCCTGGTAAACAGTGTAGCTGCTTCTATTACTCGGTCAAGTCTTATTTTTCACACCACCTACCCTTTTTCACTCACACAGACAAGTCATGGCAGAATTGTTCCTCTGAGATATTCAGAGGTGTCCAATTTCCAGCCTAAGTGTATGCACAACTAGATCACACTCTCTCATTGCTGTGCCAACAGTGCCATAAAAGTTTCTGAACTCTTATTTTGTCAAGAAATCTATCAGCAGTGTTTGTATTTACAACCCCCACACCCATGTTCCAGGTATGTATTCTAGCTACAAGTTTAGCTTGAAAACTACAGCTTCTCTGCCAGCTGTTCTTCTGCAGTCAGTACCGTGTCTTTTCCAAAAATCTTCAAAGCCACTCCAAAGTTATCACTTCCTTACCATCCAGCCAGGCTGCACTTCCATAGAGGAAGCATGCAGGAACCAAGGAAGATTAACTCCAAAATGCTCAGGATTCATCCATAAACACTCCTCTAGCACAGTAAATGCTGGGAGTGAAGCACTGTGCCAGTCCATACACTACTGGCATACAGGCTTGTTTTGTTTACATAGTAAAAAAAAAATAAACTCTCCTAACCAGTTCCCATGAAGGGAAAGCCTGTTTCTGAGTTGTAACTTACTGGTTTTCTCTCCAGTTTCTCTGTGAAACATCTTCTCCCTAGCAGGGTTTGATGGGGAATGATTCAGGTCAGATTCAAGGATGCTGAATATCATTTAAGAGCCTGTATTTCAGATGGTCACTTAAAAGGTCTGCTGCTCTGCAGTACCTGCAGGCAAGGAGCTTTGCTAAAGCAATCGAGATGAAGTCAGAATGTGTGCTGGACTCCTTTGATTCTTGATAAGAAAACCAGTTCTCCTGCAGAGGAGGAGGGACAATTACTAATCGAAGTCCAATCCTCTTCCACAAACACAGCACCCCTTATGCAAGAGCCAAGCGTGCAGGTTTACACAGAACAGCCAGGCCAAGAGGCAGATGCAAGACAAACAAAGGACACCTGCTATAGGACAAAAACCATTCAAAATAACTTTATAAACTCTGTCACATTTCTGCTTTGTACATCAGTTCAACCTTGTCCTTCGGGCTTGTTACTGAAAATCAACAATGCTTGCTTTTTGTTTCGCGTTTTCCTCAAAGGCAGACACAAAACCAGCCATCAGTGCATTATTTACACAAGTGCAACACAATCTCCCACCCCAAAATTAATTTTTTTCACTAACAAGGTACTTCCAACAGAATGTAAATAAACACCACAGCTTGAGCAGTGTTTCTGAAGTCAGTTTATAAAGGTTAGCTCATTTCTGCAATCCCCAAAAGCCAGAGCGAGTAAAGCTTCGCTCACCATCCAACGGGCTAAAAATACAACATTTCAAGTATTCAATCAGAAATTTCTAAAGATAGTCCATATTTCGATAAATAAACACAAGGGAAACAGTATACAGCTCCCAATATACTGTATGAAAAGTGGTGTCCAGTTTCAAACTTTAGCAAGACAAGTGCACAGCCCAAAAATGTGATCAAAGTAACCCTGAAAACTGTAGCAATCCGGGAGTTGCAAACATTAATCTCTTCTGTGTTTCCCCTCGAATTACTCTGCTGGTCTGAGGCATTTGATTGTTATTTAGTTCTACAGCTGTAGGTAATCCAAAAAAATCCTAAATTCATTCCCATATGGAAACAATTCAAGAGAAGGTTCCGTAGATAAAGCCTAATCTCATCTTGTTTCTCTGCACTCTGCTTACAATGAGATGTAACTGCAGGTCTGTTATTCCCATAGTGTCCACAGCTAGGACAAGTTCAGTCCAAGTCATGCTGGCTGTGGCTTGCTCTCAGTTTTCCGCTTCACGTGTATCTTCACCATCAGTTTTCTTATGTTTCCTCATATGTTTGTATTTTTCCACATATGCCTTCACCAGGTTAGCCACCTTCATAGGGTTGATCTCTCCACTTTTGCTGTGGCAGATCTGCAGGAGATCAGAAAGGGCACTTGGTCAATGACAGCAGCTCAGGCAAGTGGCAGAGAGGCCCTAAGCTGTCCAGGGGAGCCAATTCCTGCACAGACCCCCAAGGCTCATAGCAGGGTACATAAAGCAGAAAACAAAGACAAGAGCAGTATTCTCCTTCAAACGTTCCAGAAATGGCCCAGAGCTTATCTACAGAGCAACAACTGAATGCAGAGGCATCTCAAAGCAAAATCACTCATTTTTACTACAGGCTTTTTCACCTATCCATCCAGTTTTACACAAAACGTGGTAACCAAGGAAGCGTTGATATCCCATTTTTGGGATGTTTTTGAGGAAGCAGTGCTCAGACTAAAAGAATTTGGCAGTTTTGAGAGCCCATTTTGAGATAGGGGAGAAAGAACAGACCCTACACAAGGAACTTTATCTCTCTTCAGAGAGGGGTTCACAGTGACCCCAGCAGCAACTGGCACTGCTCAGCTCTCTTGCAAACAACACTTGTGGTTCATATGGGTCACACAGAAGATGTGAAGTTGCAGCCATTACCTCGGGAATTTTCATTTATGATGGAATTTCTCAGTGATAGCAACAATGCAGAGCAGGGAGAAAATACAGTTCTCTGAGGTATCAGTTAACTGCCTTGACCACAAGAGCATTACTTCCCCTCACGAGACAACATCTACTTGCTGATCAGGTCTTTGTTAGCCACGATCTACTCAGCACTAAGATTTGAGACAAAAGTCAGTATCAGCAAAACTGCAAGGCCCTCTCCCAAGGTTCAGAGACACCACAGATGCTCAAGGGCCTAATGCACAAAGTATTTTCTCACTTTATCAGAAACAGCTGGAATTCTGGCTGAAGGTCTTAGCAAGGGGGATTTGACCATTCTCACTCGGGGCACGTACCATGTAACATTTCAGCTCAGGCAGCTGAAGCTTAGCAGTGTTCTTGTCCACTGAAAACATGATCTCATGAAAGGAACGGACTGACAGCTCTCATCAATGGCAATGATCAGTCCTGCTTAAAGCAACTAGTGCTTCACCACAGGACTGCAGAGTCAGGGTCCAAAGATCTGCTCCTCAGTTATGGCATGTAATTGCTGAAATGGCAAGTGCAATCCAAAGTACTGCCATTTATGTAATGACCTGCCCAGCTCCTCCTCTCCACTTCTTTTCACTGGGCCCTTACCTTCTGCACTGCTTTCCGAAGGATGCTCTTGTACTCCTCCTTTGTAATCTCCCTCTTCTGGTAAAAAGGTTTGATGGCAAGTTTCACTTCTTCCACTGCCCTTTCTTGCATGTGAAGCTTCTTCATGTACTGCACAGGAAAGAGAACTTCATCAGTTTGTGCTGTCTTGGGAATGGTTTCTGAATCTGTTTTTCTTAGAAATGCTCACACAACAAAAATTCTCATTTCACAATTTCAATAACCCAAGCAATCACCTCCAAGTGACTTCCTTTACTGCCAATTGCTGTCTCGAAACAGATAACAATTTGTGCTATGAGAAACCCTTGCTTTATGCAACATTTATTCTGTGTCTTAAAGAATGTGTTTTAAGCAAGTGACTACAACGTGGACTTCCTAATTCTGGCCTCCTCCTTCCCTTCCAACAGCTCTCAAGTAAACACACATCCAACAAAAGGCATCAGATTCTAAAAGCAGCAAACCATAACTGTGAATATAAAGCTTCAGATAGCTCTAAAGGCCATCTGGAAATTGCAGAGTTGCCTATGAAGTAATGATTATAGGTGTCATCAAAACAAGTTCATAAAAACTGTTGCTTATAAATGGAGGCTCAGTGGGAAATGCATCTTAGTGTTTGGTTTTATGGTACGAAGCAAAATAATGGGCTAAGAAGTTTTTGTTCTTGTCTTAGCATCCACAGAACCTAAAGCAGATGGCCTGTGCAGCAAACCCAAAACTCAGCAGCAAGGGACTTGCACTGAAAAATCTACAAAGTGCTTTACTATCTCTGCATTTTCAGCGCTGATAAGCAACAAGATACAGTCCTACCTCTCTATAGGACCGTGATGAGAATTGACATTAATTTCCAAGCTGGAGGGGAAAGGAGAAAACCAGGTGTTTAGAGAAACTTGGACACTGTGGTTTCTGGAAAGTCCCTTCCAAATATTCAGGCAAGAAAGTTTCAGAACTTTAAAAACGTATTTTAGGTGTTTTAATCCCTCTCTCTCCTACTGTGATGAAGCAACAGAAAGCAGAACCCTCAAATGGAATAAATCCCAAACAAATTCAAAGAGAGGATTGCCTGCTGCTCCTGGGTTTGCATAGTCAGTCACAAAAAACAGCAGGGCTGGGAAAATACAGTACAGAAAGTTTAAAAATCCCCCAAATGAAAAAGTTCAAATAAACAGCTCGTTTATTTTATGCATTCACTCACTTCCTCATTTTTTGTCTTGTCCACTGGAGGTTTGGGTGCTTTGATCTTTTCCTCTGCACTTCCAACAGAAGCAGCTTGGATTCCCGGCTCAGATGCCGTAGCCAGGCTGCCCGGCTCCGGGGTGAGGCTCTGTCCTGCCACGCAGCCAAGAGCTGGAAGACTTCCCTGCATGATGAACTGAACCGTGGGCTGGCTCACTGGGGCATAGGGGGGCAGGCTGGAGGGCAGGGCTGGCGCCAGAGGGATGTTCTGACAGTACACCTGGGAAACACACACCACTCCGTAAATGCTGGTGCTGACAAGACACAACATCAGAGCAGGATTTTCAGAGCACCTTTTATCCACCAGGAGCTACCAGCAGCCCCGCTCGCCTTTTAACTGGTGGACACCACAGACTGATGGCTGATACCAAGGCTACCAAGCCAACATTTACAGCCTGATCACAGGGAGAAGCTCACAGCTTCTCAGGCAGCACCATCTTTCTGCAAGCCACTGCTGAAAACAGAAGCTGCATGTACAGAGCACAATTAAAAGATAATACATTTCTTCAATCATAAGGAGCACCTGAGAGATTAAATGACTGGAGGGTTGCTGAGGTGTATGGGCTACATGAAATGTACCGCACGCAGAGGAAGGCAACTCTGCCATGGGAGGAGGGTGTTGCACAACGAGGCACAGATGAGATGGGATGCCTTCCACGACACTTGGGTGCTGGAATAGGAACCAACCTGAGAGGAATCTAGATCAGGAAACATAGGCTCAGGAATCATATAATTGGTTGGAGGAGGCTCATTTAACTGCACCTGATTTAACGTTTGGTTCAAGTCCTCTGCTTTCCAGACCCCTTCTTTTGCCCGCTGAAGTTTGTAAAATGGCATCCCTAGGTATCCCAAGAGAAGGAAAAGAAAACATCTCAGAACAAAATAGTATGCCAAAGATTCAAAGCCAATTATATTTTAAAAATTAAAATTAAAAGCATCTAACAAAAAACTAGCTATAAAAGGATTTTTTTAGCAGTCATTCCTATTTTAAAGCTTCTGATAATAGAGAGCTTCTCATCCCCTTGAGTAATTGCTTTCTGCTGGGTTTATTTGTTGAGTAACCAAGAAGAATGACACAGGCAACTCTGTCAACACAAATAGCACAGGTTCCCAAGCCAAACTGTTTCTAGCAGCTTTGGTTTATCAGCACTCACAGGAGTGAGCTTCAGAGACTTGTCACGCTCCTTGGTTTTGAGGAACATTTACAAATTCTGAAGGCAAAGCAACCATCCTAGTTCAGTGCAGAAAGGGTGGGACGTGGGCTGCCAGCTCAGAGACGGGGTTGTCACACGCGCTTCACGAGCGAACAAGCTGCTGCTGGCTGAGCCGTGCTGACAGCATGTCCTCTCCAATTCATTAACACAACTCACCTCACGATTTCAACCAGTGCAAAATGCCAGCTCTCAGGATTGCAAACCACGGCATCACCCCAGCTCAGATGACAGAGCTCTTACAGTACAACCAGGTTCGGCCAGGCACCAAAACCCTAAGCCTTACACAGCCTATTTCAACTGCTTTTTGTTTTCCAAGAGAGACTTACTTGGAGCTTTTCCAGCAGACAATGTGCCACTTTCTTCCTCTTGAAGATTCCAGGTGACTCTTTTCACTGGTGCTTTTGATTTCAAGGCAGGACCCTGAGGTACCACTTCCAGTTCAGGCTTAGTGAAATTACTTGTATTTTCATTTGAGACAAGGCACTCCTCCTTAACCTCCCTCACGCAGTCCGCGACTTTGCTTTTGGATGAGCTTTGAATTGGTGCAGCCTCAGCTGGAACGTGCATGATAATTTCCTTCTTTGGGGGTTGTTCCATCAGAGATGGACATAATGCAGTGTTTTCTATCTTAACTGTAATCTCTAAGTTGGTATTGCTACAGCTACCAAGCATTGGTGGATCATTACTGTTCATTAACTGAGTTTCAGCATAAGAATCCACATCACCAATTGGGACACAAATGTTTGTGATCTCTGGCGCAGGGAATGCAGTTTCACTGCTCACTTCCTGACAGATGGGCTCTACCTTTATAGTTTCTTGGACCTCTCTCAGCTGAACTGGGGTCTCAGTCTGTATTTCCTCAAGTTTGACATTTGGTTGGATGGTTATGGAAAGCCCTTCTAGTACTAGCTCCTCTTTCGGCTCTTGTTTCAGAGAATGGGGTTGCTCCACACACCTGGTCACGCTTTCGGCTGGCGGCTTTTGATCCTTTTCTGGCGGAGGAGGAAGCAAGGTCTCTTTTGACCTGTGTTTCCTTTCTTTGGAACGCGATCGGGACCGCAGCCTTTTTTCCTTTGATTTGCTGCTTTTGTGCTCCCAAGATCGAGACCGAGACCTCCACTTTCTCCTCTCCCGAGATCTGGATCTCGATCTCTTTCTGTCCCTTGACTTCAAGCTACTTTCTTTATCATACCTCTCGTAGCTTTTGTCTCTCCTGTGCTTCCGCCTCTTAGTCCTCTCCGCGCTGTTCGACCGGGAGCGGTCCCTCCGCCTTGATCTTGAGCGAGACCGTCTTTTCTTTTTCCTGTTTTCATAGAACTCAGCAGTACTTCCAGGACTACCCGAACGTGACCTAGATTTCCTTCTGTCCCTAGACCAAGAAGTTTTTGCCTTTTTATCCTTGGTTTTATCCTTCATTTTCTTTTTTTTAGATCGCTCATGACTGCTAGAACGGTCAGTAGAAGACCTCCTGCTCTTGGATTTTAACGCGTGTGTTTTGCTGTGCTCTTCCCCACCTGACCACGAGGTAGATCTGGAGCTTCGGTCCCTTGAGTGTGCTCTATCTCTTGACCCTGAACGTGATCTCTTATGCTCCTTGACAAGTGCTTTTTTCCTTTTCATCTTCTTCTTGCTTCGGGAGCTGGAGTTTGAACAGGATCTGGAACGTGATCGCCTCTCTGCTTGTTCTACCTTTTGGACTTTCTGCTGCCCGTCACTCTTTGAAGGACTGTCTGGTTCTATTTTCACATTAATGCTAGGTCTAATCAATTCCTCAGCATTAAAGAACACATTAGGTCCCTCTCTGTTTTCCTCCTTTAAACACTTTGTATTAGCAATTTCCTTAACAGCAGATGAAGTGCAAGGACTGCTTAGGACGTCTTCCTCATCCACATTGTCTCGTTCCTCTGTATCAGAGATCTGTTCTACAATCCTGCTTGCCACTGTCACATCATCACGAGACTCTGTGTTACCAGATGGCACGTCAGAGTCAGTCCCAGATCCAAATATATTTTCTACCTTGTAAGGGGTGAAACGACGGACAGTTTGAAATGTTTGAACTTTTGGATTTTCGATGGAAATAGTCCTGGTGATATTAGTTAGTGGGATGCCCGAGCCAAGCCTTTCAGGACTGCTGTTTGCTGAACTCGAGTCCGATCCTGTTGGCTCAAAGGGATCATATATTTCACTTTTGACCTGCTTTTTCTTTACTGAGAAAAGAGGTGAAGGACTCTCCTTCTGCTGCACTTCATCATCCACCGGGCGGAAGGTATTACAAAATCCCGGGTTAGACAGCCTGCTGGGATGTCCTGTGTTCCCAGGAATATTGATTTTAAAGCTCTCAAAAGAGCCTGGGCCCTTGCCCCTCGAAGTGCCCAGCAGCGATGAACCGCTATAGCTGCCAGGATTGGTGGAGAAAGACACCCCGCTTGGACGCGTCTGCTGCTGAGGTTCCTTGGAATTCGACTTCTGACTTTCCACCCTGCTGCCCTTTCCCGGCTGATTAGTGCTCCCTTTGCCAGTCAGCTGGGTTACACAGGAGCTGGGGATGTCACAGCTTTGGCTTCCTGCGGGTTCTGGCTCCACCTGCTTGCTGCTGGTTTCTTTTTTAATCTTTGGTATCCTGGGAAGCTCAAAGATGTCAATTCTCTGGGAAGGTGGTTTTACTGGCTGCCTCACGGTTACAGCTTTTGAGCTAGAATTCAAGTTACAGCTCAGGGGCTTTGAAGGTGAATCAGCTGGTACAAAGTTTTTAGATTTTCCATTAAATCTGGGCATTTCATCTAACTTTGAGCCATGCCTGCTCAAAGTCGCCGTATTCTGAGTCTGGACAGACCTGGGTGTCATTGAATACTCTGATTTTACAGTTGCCTTTTCCGGTGCAGTCTGTGCAGGGCTTGCTGCAGACTCGCTCCTGCTCAGTGAGGGTGGAGGCGATGAGAACAAGCTTGAGGAGAAGGGTCTGGAGTGAGTACTCAGCCCTGAGGAAACGGAAGGTCCAGCCGTGGAGCTGCTTGCTGTGGTCCCTGAGTGCGCTGTACTCGGGTGGGTGCTATGCCCTGAACCATCCTCCACTCTCGAGTCACTCACTGATTTTCTATGAAACGGAGCTACGGCACACAAACAGACAATTCAGCTTTTCAGGACATACCCGGACATTCTCTGCCAACATTAACAGAAGTACTCAGCTAATAATTTAAGTTCTACTGTGGTTTGCAGACACAACACACAGTAATAAGGAAGCCCTATAGTTCTTTTGGTCAGATACTCACAGTTTAGTGCCAAACAACCACCTCTTTGAGGTAAACACTAACGTTTAGGAAATAAATGATTCTGTTCTGTAGGTATCACCAGATTAGTGCTTATTATCCTGTAGTTGCTGATTGACAGAAATTACTGTAACAGAGGTTGTCAGAGGTACTTACTTTAAGAATAAAGCTCTAAGTTTCAATTTTAAGAGATTCTTTTCAAGTAATGCCATGCCAAGGGAAGACACAGCTAGAGATGATAGCACATATTTAGAGCTCTACTTCTGCAAAGAAATTTCTTGCCAAGGCCCTTCACCCTGCTCTTCAAACTGAAGTGCAGATTACAGGCATGGCAGCAATGCATGATGCATGCCAGGAAAACTGGGTACTAAGATAACTTTGGCCTATCCAGTCCTACATTTTTTATAGCAAAGCATGAAACCACTGTGCAGTTCTTTTGAAAGAACAAAACTACATATTAAAACTAAAATCCTCTGGTAACATCTCCGGCCTGCAATTAAAACACAGACAAGCAACACTATTTCAGAACATCCATCTTTTTAAGACAGATTACTGTTGGCAGCTACTGAATCTATCCTACATATTCCAGTGTTCAATAAGAGCATCCCTAAGTTTAAAGCTATGCAGCCTGTAGGATCAGGGCAGATGTGGAAGAAACAAAGAAGCTAACAGCACTATGAGGTGCCAAGTCCTCACCTTCCTTCTTCGCCGTCAGTGAACCATCTCTGTTGATGACCACATCTGAACTACTCATCATGAGAAGGCTCTGTCCAGACAGGATACTTCCCAACAGATCAGGCACAGGAGCAGCTTCTGCTTCTTGATCAGGACTCAAGGCAGGCACACTGCTTCTGCATGTTTCAGAGGGGTTACATTTCCTTTACTCTTACAGCACTTGTTCTATACACACACATTACATTAAAAAGAAACCAAAGTCAAGGGCATAAACAGAGGTCAGCCAGGGAAGTTCACTTGTAGTTTTGGCTTCACTAGAGTAATTTAGTCCCCATCTTTCTCTGACAAACAGAAGGTGAAGCTTTTACTGACTCCCCACAGGAATAACACAAGATAAGAAAGCATGTAATCATATCTGAGACTTTTGGTTAGCAAATGCTTTTTATTAAGAGTGGTCCTCACGGTGTTGTGTATCAAGATTAACTTTGCAGTGCATTTAAAATCCATTTTTGGAGGACAAACCACTAATTATAACTTCAGAGATATTTCTACCCTAGCTGCCTCTCTTGCCCCCACTGAATCACAAACACAAATGTATTCCTCAGACCTACACTTGTATCTAAAAAAAATGACAGAGCTTGAACCAGTGTTTAACCACAAGGTGCCGCTGGCAGGGTAGCTTAGAGCACGGCACAGAGAAATTACACTGAAAAACAACAGCAATGCTCCCACACATGGGACAGCACAAACACTCCCCTTTATGCTTTTCTCAACCTTATGAAGATGGATAAGTTCTCAGTTCTTGAAACATGGACTGAAAAGGTGTTTCTGGTGCTGGGCTTATTAATTTTTCTTTCTTTGCTTTTGTGTTGATGGGATTTGGGGGGTTATTTTGTTTGAGTTTGCTAAAAAACAAACTTCCAAAGGAACCCAGCCCTCTGAGGGAGCTACATTTCATTTCTGTATGACAACAAAGCAAACTTTGCTCACATAATGTACACCAAAACACCTGTAACAGCATTCAACAGAGAGACAAAATGGGAACCCTACAAGAATCAGTTGCTAAGGCCAGACCAGGAAACTCAGTGTAGCCCATGCAAATGGAGCCTTTAGAAAAGCTGAGTATCAGCTAAATAGTTCTACCTTCTAAACAATATGCTACTCGAGTAACTCTGAAGACATGGAAAGTTTCCTGAAAGGCTTCCTTCAGGACTGAGATGGGAAAGGTAGACAAATAATCCAAGTTATCATAGAAATATGCTACCTTAATCCTGAGAAACCAACCTTCACCATAAGTCAGATGCATTAGAGGACAGCTGTGTAAACCTTTCACACCTTTAACCACTTAAGCTGAGCTCCCTTCATTTCTCTTCAGCTCTCTCAGCCTTGCAGTTTTCTGTGACTCAGCTGGTACCTGCCTCAGTGACTTTCCTCATCCCCTTTCTTCTCATCATGCTCCTGATACCTTGTGTCCTACCCCTCAGTCCTGGAAATTCACTGTGGCTGCCAGTGGAGGGCAGCCAGGGCTCCTGGCCTTGGCAGGCTTGCAACACACAGACAGCAAAGCAACTGTTAAACTGCAGGATCAAACAAAGCTTTTCCTCAATTTTCTGAGCTCCAACAAATGGCAGCAGAACTGGGTGAGGTCGGTACAGCCCTCATCTCCTCAGGATGTGCAATTGAATTCCCAGGCCCTCTCGAACAAACAAGTGGTTTTTTAAATGTTAATGAGACTAGGATTTGAAACATACTAATGGGGTTACTGAACAGTCACAAAACAGAAAGTGAGAGAGTCAGATTAGGGTGGAAATACCAATTTTAAATTTCAGTGGAAATGTTAAAGGTATGATGAAAGAGTGTGTGTGTGCTCAACATAAAAAAAGAATTCTTGCACCAACTGATGTGGTTATTTATCTACACTTATGCAGGCATGCATGTATACACACACATGCAACTTTTTGAGAGCTAAGGGTAAGAAAAGGCTTAAACAAGGATGATCACCAGGTTTACTCTTTTGTTAGGGTCATTAGACAACTAAGAATAATAAAATAAGAATGGATTCTTACCTGGGAAGTCCCACAGAAATGGGTCTAGCTACAGGACGGTGAGACCTCAGTGCTGACTGGGAGAGAACTCTCCTTTTGGCACTCACTGGTGAATCTGGATTTGCTGGAACCTCTTCATTGCTGTGATAAAACACACACACACATGAACCCTGAAATTGTCTGAAATGTTTTTCACATCAAAGAGATGATACTGCTATGACAGATAGGATTAGAGAGCATTGTTTGTTTTATTATGATATATTAAAAAATATTTGTGCAATATACTTATTTTCTGTGGCTGCCTAAATAGCACAGCTTGATTCAGACAGCAGAGACTCAAATGTAGATTTTGATATCTAAAATGTTAAATGGACAATTTTCTTTTTTGAAAGGATCAAAAAGAAATATTCAGTAGAAAACTAAATTTCACCAACAATAATTTCAGATGCCCCCTCCCCAAAAATTCAAAGTTTATGAGTGACATAAACGATGACATAGTAAGAGTTCTCCTTAAATTCTCTGAATTTAAAGTGTCTGGAAAAGTGAAGATAGGAAAAGGAGAAACATGGAAGATTCCAGAGGTGCACTTAATTTTGTGTTTACTGTATACCAAATATGCCAGCTGTCTTCACTTAAAATAAATAAATAAAACATGATGGACTAGGATTAGACTCCTTCAGATTCTAACCTTTCAATAACCCCACAGATCTTATTAAAGGTTTTCACAAGGCTGATTATTTCAGAAAAACTCTTTAGAGGAGGCTGATTCCTTACAAGCTTAGCAACTCAGCCCAGAAGGAAAGAAAGAACAGGCCATTATGTGTTATCATGGGTTGTGTACCCAAAGCCGCCTTCAGATGTGAGATCCATGCTCTGCATGGAGTCACACGTACAAACAACCCAACGCCTGCTAAATCACCAGGTCCCTGATCCCAACCCAGAGATCTCTCACCTTTCATAAGGATCCAACTCATATGGATCCCCAAACACAGAGAGAGAAGCTGCACCAATATCTGCTCTCATCAGCCCAAGCGAGGGCTCCGTTGGTTTGTACATGGAAGGAAGCGAGGCCCCACGCACAGGTTTACTGAGACCAAGAGTTCTGGCAATACGGGAGCGAGCAGTAACCTCAGTTTTCCCCTGCACAGACAAAGAGATTGGGTTATTTGTATGTTAGGGCAGGTACATTTGTGTCTAAAGCCCCAAATTCTTCACTTAGGCTAAGTACAGTATCAGGTTACTACCATCAGCAGCACAAGTGGCGTGCATTTATTGTCTATGTTTGTTTTAAAGCATTTATGAAACTTATAACTATGGCCTATATGTCACTTCAAACAGAGACTGCACGTATCACATGTAATTGACCAGATAAATTAAGCTTCTAAAAATCTTAATAATGTCAATTCAAAATTGTTGGTTCCTTATTTAATGCTGGAGGGACAGTTCTGGCTCGAAGATGCAGACTCTAGTTAGTAGCTGACAAAAAGAGTCAAGCTGGTATGGAGCATTCAGTCTAATTTACAAGAGAACACTACTCACAATTGAAAGGAGTTCTGAGAGCCCTTATGGCTGATTAGCTGGGTTTGCAAAAACACAGCCACAAACAACCACAGCCCATTAAAAAGAATAGGTGCTGGAAATTTTAACTGAGCTTGCATCAGTACCAAGTAAACACCACAGCTGAATGGCAAGGCAGGACACAAAGCCTGCAGGACATGCTTTACAATCTGATCCCTACAGTCCAGGTAACAGGATTTGTCAGCAAAGCCAGCAGGCCTGTCTGGAAGCTGCAATTAATTTCCATGTACAGCATCTTTCTGCAGTACACTGGACACATTCCGCACATACTCCCAGCAGAAAGAAAGCTGCCTGCTACGACTCTAAGGTGGCATTTCTTCCAACTGAATCCCATGTTATAGTGCCTTTACAGAGGGCTGAAAATGGCAGATACTGACTGGCAGAAACTCACTCACATGTGATCTTGCTCTCGTCTTTTTCCCCCTTCTCTTCTTTGTCAGACGCTTGCGTCTCTTCAGCTTTGTCCCTGAACTCTTCTTCCCAGCAGCAGATTTTGTCTGAGCTCTTTTTTTGCCTCCTACTTTCTTCCGCCTTCCTGATGGGACAAAAACCAATGATCTGGCTAAGTGCTGGCACTGTATTTTACTCTGTACTCCCCTTTTCATCCCCCCATGACCACAAAGCAGCTCAGAGACACACAGAGTGCCATCGACAGCAGAGCAGAAAAAGTGACATAATTAGGATTTATTTAAAAACAACCTTCAAGACACTTCTGGGCAGAGGTGGTATAGGGAAAGAAGAAAATGCACATGGGTACTTCCATAGCTGTGCAGGTGTGGCAGCATACAGCTGATGTAGAGTATTCTGCAGGATTCAGGCTGCCCTAAGGTGTCTGATGTCCTTACCTGTTTTCCTCTTCTGCCTGGTAGGAGCCCGTGGTGCCAGAGGACGCTGGTAGATGGCTGTGTTCAGGCCTGCTACAACTGCCTCAATTGTTTCATCCAGAAGAGAGGACATGAGGTACCCTGGCACGTGCTGTGGGGGGGATTAGAAATTACATGATACAAGTACCTAAAACTCAGCAACATTTACTTATAAAAACATTTGATGAAAAATGGATTTGAGATTAAAATAAGGAAACACTTCACATCACCAAGCTGCCAGTTAAGGAATTATTTCACTTTTTTCATCTACTGACTGACATATTAAGGATCTTGCTCTTCAGCCTCCTTCAAAATCACATGCATGCTCCCAGCTTCTCACTGTGCTTGGAGGACAACAGTTTACACTCCCTCAACCAGTGGAATTCAGCTTCAGTCAGCTCAAGGTACAAGCCAAAATAAGATGCACTTTTGTTCAGAGACAAAGGCAATAAATAACAGTGCCTTTCTAGGTATAGTTTGTAATCGTCCCTGCACATTGAGAAGTGGAGCTAGGAACAGCTTCCTGAACGGGAAGTGCTGGGTTCCCAGGATTACACTACCACGGAATAGTAAAGTCCCCAGGCACCATCCCTCTCACCCACAGGAGATGACTCCACACTAGCTCTAAAACAACAAGTAGGGAAAGAAAGAAAAGTAACAACAGTTACCTTGCAGAGTCTTCCACTTCAAACAACATTTTCCTCCCTTTATTGTTTTTCAGCATATAGCCCTGACTACTTATTTGGAATTGCTTAACAACAATGCATCGAATAATTCATCAACTTCTTGTATTTTATTAATTCTTCTAGTTAAAATTGAAACACCTGGGTTTGGAGACAGTGGGGTTTGGCAGCCAAATAAGATCACCTCCAATATGGAGGACATAATGAATTTAACAACTGCTAAAGCACTCTAGGAAGTCCTTAAATTAAGGGAAAAATGTGATAAAAACTTAAGGTGAGCTGGATCTTTGTTCAATCCCTGTGTATTTGGGATACTCTCCTGCACAGATTCTCTAGTACTGTTAATGTGGTTGAACTCATGCTGCCACATTATTGAGGACACTAACATCTGTTTTTTTCCTCTTCCAACAAGAGACTGATTTTCACAGACACAGAAAACTTAAAAATACAAAGTTTTTCACTTCAGCTGGGCTGAAGGCAGTCAACAAGTTCTACTGCTATGGGCAAGGAGGCAGGAGTACAAAGGAAAATAAACAACTGTCAAATAAACATGCTAAAAAACAGAACTGGTGCACAAACTGTGTATTAATAGTCACTAGGAATAACAATATAATTTTATTCACACCAGGGGTGATAAAAATGCAGGTTAAGACAGGAAGCTGCTGCAGCATTTCAAAATAGGGCATCTTGGTCATGTGCTGTACTCCACTTGCACATGCCATACATCTCAGTTTAAAAGAGCTCCACAACTGCTAACCACTGCGGTATGGACAGTCAACACAGACAGCTGAGCTACTGAAACGGGGACTTATTTCAGTAACTCTTGCCCAGGGTTCTGGCAGAGGCTCCCTCAGAAATCCCCGTGGATACCCGAATTTGCTGTGCTGTTGTTATGCGGTTCCTGTTCACCGTGGCCCGCACGCGCTCGCTCTGCCGAGTCCTGGCTATGGCTCGGGTCCGGACGTGAGGGCGGAGCCTACTGGTGGTGGGGACAACATCGGCCATGAGGGCAGCCACCTCCTCCTCACTGACATGATCTGCATCTTGAACGAGAACACACTGAGGTCACTTGTCTTTCTTCAGGTGAAATAATTTAAAGAATTTCAGGCAAAAAAAAAAAAAATCAGCATTCCCTTTCTTAAACCAATCACGTCCACAGGCAGCCATGACCCTCTCAAAAGGAAGCGAGACTGTTACACGATGTAACACTTTTCTAGTAACAGAAGTTGCTGCTACCTTGGCAATCTGAGGTCAGGACACTAATAAATTCTTTCCAATGTAACACAGTGCAGTCACACTACTGTGCTGCGATTGCCTTGGAAAGGTTAAAGGATGCTTACAAGAAGCAGCTCCGCAGGTTGTAACTGCAGATGAAAATCTTCATAAACAAGATCCTCTCATCAGTCAAGAGTTCAAGTCTAATCTTAAGGTTCAAGAAAGAATGCTTATCAAAACAGTTATTTTGAAACAGATAAAACCAGGAGGTTAAACATATCTTCAAAACACCACATGATTCACATTATCTAACTTGGGAGAAAAATACTTAGTTTGACTGGCTACCACAAAACCCTTACCTGCAGCAGCATTGGCGCCCATGGGGGCACATGCGGGACAGAACCATTCATCTACAGGGACTTCACTCAGAGGAGGATTAAGGCATTCCATGTGATACCTTGAGAGAAAAAACCCAAGAAAATCAAACAATGTGCTCCTTACCAAGGGAAGACAGCATTTTACCTCTATCCACACGCTACATAAGGCAGACTCATTTTAAGCCTGGAACTATGCTTTAGGCATCCACTTCTACCAATCTGCAGAGAAACTACGCTACCTGATAGTTACACAAGGGTCTTCAATTCTAGAAGGTATTTTCATCACTTTAGGCCCAAAAAAGTTCAGAAAAACTGAGCGTTTTTCCCTCACTGTGTGGTGAATCGCTCGCCGCTTGAAACCGAGCTGCAAGAAATGTGCAGAGCCAAAACTGATGGTGGCAAGAGAAGTACAGAGGCACTGGGGAGACAGGCAATCAGGAAACAACATCAGCTTCCTGAGATACATAGTATCAGCAGTACTGGTACTTAGCAGCATTTGAAGCAAGCTATTCCACACTTTTTCTAGAGTTAATCTCAGCCATGGAGAGCTAGTAAAGATTTCAAGTTCTTTTTTCAGGAAGTGCTTCTGAAAGTGCTAACTCTAGAAATCAAGCATATATAAAGAACTTACTTTAGGAAAAGAAGACAAAAATCAAACAACTGTATCAAACTAGAAATAAAAACATATTAATAAAATTACAGTAACTGCTGGGAGATCACAAACTAAAATCTGAAGCAATACCCTGAGTTGAGACAGGCTTATGGAAATTCAGAAACAACTTAAAGATGAGACTTCAGATAAGATCTATGAAACATTGTTTTGGCTTAATATTTTAAACTCAGTGCTCTGATGATGCTCTTAACAATCTTTAGCGCTCCTGATTTTGTCTTTTTCCAGAAGGTGAATCAGTGTATGTGTGTGCATGGACAGTGCATCAGTGTGTATGGACACAGAACACAAAGACGAAACCAGATTTACCAGATGTCAAATTAGCTTGCTAGGAGTAATTTTTGAAAGGTTATTTCACATACTCATTGTTAGCATCTCTTTTTCAGTGGATAACTTCAGACATCTTCAAACTGATAATGCTGGAAGACTGAGTAAGCAGCCCCACGGCTTTAAATTCTAGCAGAAAACTGTAGGGCCAAAGTTGTGTTCAAGCATATGCATGACTCTACTTAAACATTTGTTTTATTAATCAAGGGGGAGGCAGAGACAGAAGTAAGCAAGAGTAAGAGAATCATTTAAGAGCTGTGGCTCTGAAGAAAATTCTCAACATTTCACAAAACTGTGAATCTTAAGCACTTCTCCTGCACAGCATTAATGCCCAGTCAGCTAGGACAAGTCATGCATCCTATCCTCAAGCAGACATAAAGGATGTATGGTTTTACCCTTCATACACCCAGATGTTGCAAGGATGAGCACAAACACGTTCATCACCTGAAGGCATGGTCATTTGTTTCGGTGGTCTGGAGCCTGATGTGTGCAGGACTCTCCACACATGCATTGCTACATGACCAGAAAAGGATCCATCACATCATAGGGATGGATGTCTGCACTGTAACACACGGATACACGGCTGGCCACGTGACGAGCCTGAAGAAAGCAGCAAGGGGCAGCCTGCAAAGCAGACAGTGCCTGTGGACCAAACTCTGGCCATGTGCAATCACACAGGTGCTCCATTCATTTCAGCCTCTTACCCTGCATCACAGCCATCGCAGAGCAGCAGGCGATCCTCGCGGTCGCTTCTGCCACACACCTCACAGAAGGTTGGATCATCCTCTCCATCAGTACCCTGAGTTTTTGTGTTCTCAACAGGAATCTAAATAAAACAGGGATTCACAGTTTATGCAGAACGTGGCACTTTTAAAAACCCATCGTCACGTGAACAGTAGTACCTGCAGCTAAATCTAGAAGTGAAGGAACCAAAGTGGCTGTTACACATCGGAACCTTCACTTTGTTGATTCAGCACATCTAGGGCATGATCAAATGCCTGACAACATCTATTTAACTTGTCTACTGTCAGACACCAATGACTACAGAAAACTGCACTTGAAGAATAGGCAAAACAAAAATCCACAAATAGGATCAAAAGTAGTCAAACAAAGAGGCCAAAAACGAGACTAAAGAGGAGAGCAAACTTAGCTACCCCTATATTCCTTAAACATTAATTCTCATTTCTGTTAAAATGCAAACAATAATAAACCACCAGTCTACGAAAACAAAGAATCAAACTCCAAAATGTCCCCTGGAAACGAACATCTTTCTGGTATCAATTAAGAGCAATGACAACTCTTCAATGTTCTTTTCTGAGCAACTACTAGCACACTCAACCAGTGCCTTTCAGGGCTCTACTACTGCCTTGTGCCTCTCCCCTTACAAATCCAACTGCTACACAGCATTGCTGGTACATGGATAACCTAGATTATTCCTGTTCATCCTATAACAGCACTTGAAGAATGCAGGGCACTTTCCACATGCAGACTTATCCATGCAGAACAGTTTTCAGTCAAATGTCCATTATACAAAACAGGCAGTTACAAAAAACACTCTTTTTCTGCCACCATAAATGATGCCACAACACAATATTGGAGGAAGTAAGGTTAATGAGGAAGAAAAATTGCAACAGCTCCTTAAAAGGCAAATTCAAAATAGGAAAGAAATAATTCATTCAGATAGCAAGTATTACATAAACACCTTGGAAGTACTAACTTTTGAATAACAATTTTGTGCCAACTGGCCTTGTTGTTTGCCTAGTAAAAGGCTTACCTTTTTTAAGATCTTCCCACCAAAATGTGCCCGAATGTTAATGTAATTAAAGAGGATTCGATCCACTGGACAGGAGTTTGCATTCTAGGGAAAAAAAATCCCAATACAGTTAATAACTGCATCACTTTATTAAATTTTAAAAAAGAAATCTTAAATTATTAATATAATAAGCATTAAATTAATGCAGTAGTCATTTTAACAGCTATTGATCTTGACATTTTAAGCACTTAAATCTGACTTACCTGGTTTACAAACAACGTGTTCTATCAGAGAAA
The DNA here is from genome assembly GCA_013400235.1 of Oriolus oriolus. Taxonomy (NCBI): domain Eukaryota; kingdom Metazoa; phylum Chordata; class Aves; order Passeriformes; family Corvidae; genus Oriolus; species Oriolus oriolus. Next base: position 760,553 of record VXBT01006601.1, read on the forward strand.
ACATGCATTTTTAGAGAAGCATTTATTTTACTGAAGCAATTTAATTATTATTCCAGTACCAAAGCAACATCAAAGCTCTTCCAACATTGCCTTGAAACAGTGCTCATGTTTTAAGGCATTTACTTTCCTTTGGACAAATGAGCAACTAGAAATGGTTTACAAATATATTCAGTAAGAGTGATTTATTTGCTTTTTAAAAATTTGATCACCACTGCTACTGCTGCATGTGCTGTAAGCTTTGTTGTAATTCTCACCCTGGATTATGACCATGGGAGCTACACAGGTGGCAAGGAACTGACTGAAAATTGAATTCAGAGCAAGCTGCTGATTGTCAATATTCTCTGACATCTTTTCTGTGTTTAGATGTTCAGGATTGCAACAGATCCCCATCCAACGGTCACAATACAGAATTAAAGAAAAGATAAAGACAGATATACAGAGAAATATATATATATCCAAGCATAGAGAAAAACTAATATCTCAGCATGAAAAAACAAAAGAACTGAAGATGCCTATGAACACGCTTGCTTGTGGCCTTACAGCTTGCAGAGAGCAGAACAAATCAGGATGGGCACAAGAAAAACCAGATCCACACTTCCAACATGAATCCTGCCAAACAGAGCAGTAACCCAAGTCTGTTTAAAAAAGCTTAAGAAAGCAAATATGACTATTACAGTGTTTTATTCTCATTACAGCCCAACAGCATGATCAGAGGGGAGAGAGCAGAGCACACCAGAAGGCCACAGGACATCACAGACGAAACAGCTCACCTTAGACCACTCCACGATGCAGTCCAAGCAGAAGTAATGGGAGCAGCTCTCAGGAGTCCCAACAGCCTGATCCCTAAATGTGTTGAGGCAAATGGGGCAGTTTTCACCATCCTCATCAGAGGAGATGCTCACTCCATTCAGGTGTGGCTCTGATTTCAAAGAATCAGTGATTCCTTCCATAGTGGCCTCACTTTCTTCCTCCTCTTCCTCCTCTTCATCATCATCTTCGCAATCTTAAGAAGCGAGAGATAAAAACCAGCTCGTGTGTGCTGCAGGGCTTCAGCAATGGGAGCAGAGGGGGTGGGCAGGAGAGGGTACCAGTTCACAGAAAATTCCAAGTAAGCTTATTTTATGAAGCTGCAGGGGTGAAGAAAAGCCTCCCCAGTGTAAGGCAATAATTTTTGCTGTTTTCTTGCTTCCTAAATCCCTTCACTAAAAAGCAGTGGATTACTCTGGTGAAAAATAAAGCCTGATAATGTGAGTAGTCTCGCAAGAGATTAAAAGCACAGACACCAGAAAAGCAAAAGATTACCTAAACAAGACAGTTAAGATACGTCAGGCTACCACTGAACAATGAAGTCAAAAAATTAATTTATAATAAAGTTACCATGTACCCAACTTTTGTTTTTTTAAGAGACATTCCAGAGGAAAAGCAGCAGCAACACACTCTTCTTCAGAACAGCAAATGAAAGATTTCACCAGTAAAATATGATTTTGAGAGCCAAGGGATCTAAGTGCCTTAGAGACCGCTTAAAGAAGCTTGGTTTTGAGTAAAATTAAACACTCAGCACACATTGTTGAAAATTTTTTTTACTTTTAGTACAAAATATAAAGACGTGTTAGTCTTTCCCTAAAACCTGTGAATTTTCAAGAAGCAACAAAAAGTACCTAAAACCCCACTCACTTTGAGGGGGGACTGGGGGTGGTTGTTGTTGGGCAGCTAATTTTTTTTTTTTTTTTCAGAAGAGAATGGGACCCGTGTCTTTTCTACTGAATTCTCCTGTCTGGATACAGCAGAGAATACTCTGAATGATGGATTAGTGAAGCTTTTTGACACCTGGCATCAATTTTTTAGTCCGTGTTCAAATCATTCTAACTAGTAACTTGGAAAACTGCGCTCTTGCCTTCTCAACAAGCTTTAAGATCTGATAAAATCTATTTTTGCCTATCCAAATATTAATTTGAGCGTAGCATTTTCAGAAGTATATGTATCTACAGAGTATGTTTTCAGTAAAATTAACAAATTCAAATAACATTCACACTCCTTTTTCAAAGAAAAATTAGCCAAGTCTTCTTCCGTCCTCCCTGGGTATTACAGCAATAATAATTTATTTCCAGAATTCCCCATCACAACATTCACTTTAGAGCCCCATGCCAAAGCAAACTAATAACCCTGCTTTTCACAAGCGAAGAAATAGCATGAGCCATTGCTGCAATTTTGACTTTTTTTCCTCCTCATGCTGGGGCAGAGTTCACTCCTGTTGACTACAACTACACCACTTTGGTCAGCAGATAGTCTTCAAACACACAAATGCTTTAAAAGCTTAGAAATTGGGGACTATTACTTGTTTGCTTATTACTGTGGGATTTTGGCATTGGCCTGACACAGCAGCACCTGGGGATTCACATGTCATTGTTAGTTTCCGGAGGAACTGCTTTCATCTCACTCTTCCTCAGTTATTAAAAAATGCCTGTTAAGGCACATTAACAGACCTTACCTTCTAATTCTTCATCTTCACTTTCTTCCTTGTCCTCCTCACCTCCCTCTTCCTCAGTGTCATTATCTTCCTCTTCACTACCAGTATCATCTGCTGAATCCCAGCTATTTCCACCATTGCTTTCTTAAAAAGAGAAGAGAAGAGCAGAGGAAATACGTATTTGATGCAGATAGACAGGCAGAACAGGTACCAGAGCCCCTAATCAGGCCATTACGCATGAAGTGAACCCCCAGATTTCCGCAGTGGTATCAAAGCTGCCCATCTGGAGAAACTCCAGGGAAGCATGCCAGCAGTCTGATACACACAAGTTATGAAGCAAAGCAAAACAAAAAAATTGTCAGGGACAAGGAGACAAATGGTCACAAACATACCTTTACCAGCCTTTTGAGGGTAAATCAAGAGGTTCCACAACCTCAAAGCAGAAAGGTGCACGTGCGGAGAGGCCGCGCTTACCTGTTTCACTGAGGAGCGCGAGACACTGCCTTTTGCCCTTTCCCACAGCAGCGTTCTTGTTGATCAGCTCATCCTGGCTGTCATCATCCATGGCGGGACATCGGAATCCCTGCGAGGCGGCACAGTCAGGGAGGCAGCGCAGCACCTACAGCAGCAGGGCAGGCACCAGGCTGGCACGGAGCACCCAACACATCTGCACACACCTGAATGGGAGAAGGGACATTGCTCTCCTCACACCACTGAGCAGTTTTCCCAGTTTCAGTTCCAAGGTGGCTGCGGGTAAGCAGCTATTGCTCCGTGAGGTTTCACAGCCCTACTGAGCTGGGTGAAACCAGCTGCTTGTGAAAATCAGTTTAGGTGAGAGATTCAGCTTTATCTTGGGCTCCTGGATTACAGAAAAGGGTATAACCAGAACTCTCCACTGAAAATACCAATAGAAAACCACAAACACTAAAACCATCCCACAGACTAGCAATTCAATGCAAAACTGAAGGGACCAGAGCCCTTTGAACAAGGCCTAACAGGATGACAGTATATGTTTCGAATTAAAATACTCCATATCTTGTCTGATTGAAAAGAAGAATAAAGATTACATAGTTTAGGTCCTTCATAAAACAAAAAAGCCCTTGCACAGCTCTGTCATGAAACAGAGAAGTTGAAGACCCCACAACCATTATTCCACACAAAAGATAAGACCTGATTTGGTGCATATTAATGCAATCACATTAATTGCTGTGCTTCAGCACAGACTGGCAGTAAAACTGACAGGTACTGGGAGATGTTGCATGATCCAAATTCATAATGACAATTAAATCAGAGCTTTTAACACATAACGCTACAAAGCATTAAGGCAGACAGACCCCTGGCAAGTTTCTATGAGCAAGTCATGAAAATATATAATTAACAGACACTTAAAGCTAGGTGTCATATCTCAATATGAAAAAAAAAAAGGATTCTTTTATAAGTGTGGCAAAGAAGTTGCAATCAGGTGCTCTTCTCCCACTCTCCCTGCTCCCCATTACATATCTGGCATATTAAGAGATTTTTTGGAACAAAACACTATGTTTTATTCAAGTGTTCTTGATCTGTACCTTTGCTTGCACACTCCCTTTTTGAGCCACACAGCACAGCTCTGCATTAGAGAGCCTTAAAAATGTAGTTCTGTTTGGTTCTACCAAACCAGACTAAACTACAAATGGAGTCTTCAGGGCTCGGGGCGGGGCGGGGGGTGTGGAAATAAACAGAAAGAAGACTGAGCTTCAACACAACCAAGTTCTTGTAAAGACTTAGTAAGAATCTTGCCTAAACAGAGGTTTAAATTTTTAGCTAAATTTATGGCTGTTAACAGGAGTGTTTAAAAAACTGTTTAAAAACAATTTATGTTGGCTGAAAACATGCAGACTCATCAAAAGCCAGTCACTCCATGATGCAACCGAAAAAATAGGAAGAAACACCCAGAATTTTTCAAGTTTCAGCAGTGCGTATGTATGAATTATTCAAACTGAAACTCAATTATATAATATCCTCCCAAAAACTCAGTTAGCTAGAGCAATGCAAAATTTGTGGTGACGTGACAGGCAGGACACACAGAGGGAAGGAGTGGCAGCACCAGTGCCCCAGCAGGGCAGTGGCAGGCGCGCGTTCCATCCCTGGGTTTAGACACTGTGCAGAACCTCGGCCACTTCTCCACCGGGCACCTTGTGGGAACAGAGCGGGTTCCTGCTGACCTGTCACTGCCACACCCAGCCAGCCACGGCACTCCTGAGCCACTGAGGATGATGGAGGCCAACCAAAGCCACGGCAAGTAAAAACCATGGATGAGCCTCCACCACAGCCATTACCTTCATTTCCCTGCTCTCCAGTCTTCCTTATAGCAAAACAATAAGCACAGGGCAGAAGAGATCTTCATGTTTCAAAAAGTGATTCCTACAAGCCACAGTTCTGACCAAGATACACTTAGCTACATTTCCAAAAAGCATGCATTTCTTCACTGTAGTGGAATAAAACAACTACCCGTGTTATTTTTGCCTTGCTACCCCACTGAAAGCTATCCTTTAGGCACAGAGGCAAACAAATCAGCACTTGTGACTTGACAATCTAAACTGACATATTTATGCTGCAAATGCAAGCTTGTACTTTGCTCAGAGGCAAAACTCCGAGTTAAAGAAAATCTGGTACTGCAGCAAACAATCAAGTCTTCAAACCCCATCAGTAAAAAAAGTCTGTTTTGTGGATAGCTGGAAACTGACAAGGAGAAACCAAGCGATGAAGAGATGAAGTAAATTCGAGATTTCTAAGCACATCACAAATATTACTTTACAAACAACCTTTTCCAAACTGGGCAGCTGCTCTTAAGAAAAAAAGAAGGAAACCACAGTTGATTATACACCTAATATGAGAGCTCCTATTTTTTAAGAACAATAAGCAGTATTTCCAAGTTGTTTCTTTTTTTTACAGGAGACATTTCAAACAAATTACCACTGTGAAACACACTCTCATGATACACTTCAGAGAGTTCACCCACCTGTACAAAAGCCCCGTTTTCTCCAGCACATACCACATCAGAATTTTTCTAACCCTCCTGAGCCAGAACTAGCAAATACAAAACAGATGGAAAACATTTTTATTATTACGTTAACCAAGAAGTTTGGTTAAGGAGGAGATGGCAGTCATTCCTCCAAGGAAAATGTTAACTATACACTTCTGTAACACAAAAAGCCAGACTGCTAAAAAGCCACCAGTTATCCCTGAAGGCCATTTGACACAGGCAACTCCAGCTGCTTTTAGTTTTGGGGGTGTGAAGGATGTGCCCTCGTGGCTGTACCCAACCCCTCGCTGCTCGGTCACTTGGAAAATCCCACGGTGCGCAGTACTCTCCATAGAGCCCTTCAGCTGCAAGCAGCTCTCACATGCACCAATCCTCCTTTCTGCATCCCACTTTGTAAGTCTATTCAGAGGAATTTAGGATGCAACCCAAGAACACAGATGCAGGGTAATCTGGCCAGAGATCCCTTGTCTTTGTACCCAGCACCACTGACACTTACAGCAAACCCCACTTCAGTTCCTTGGGCAGGTGCATCATCCACTCACACAGCATATCCAGTGTCCAGATTACAGGTTGCACACAAGGTTGGTTGAAGGCAGGCACCATTCTCCTCCTTAACATCCCCCTTTTCAAATTCTCATTTAGAAGAACCTCACAAAACCTTAAAAAAAACATTAAGCCACAGAAGCAACGAGTGCATGGCAGGTGTTCGATCACTTTACTCGCATCAGCGCTTTCCACCGCCTTAGGTTTCCTTCCCCAGGACACAACCTCAGTACGGCCAAGTTGGGTTTGCTCGCAGTGCTGTGTCCCTAAGGCAGCACAGACTCTGCTGCAGGACAAGCTGTAAGCCCAGGCTTTGCTATTAAGACAGATTACATTTTTACACAGAGATGCCTTAAGTCGTTTTAATGGTACAACCAAAGAGCAATTGCAAATACTTTCTTCGAGCTGTATTAGCAACAGGGCTTTCTGTTGGCTTCAGCAACAGAGATGATTAAGTGCTTCCTCCAGAACAAGTGTTTATCAAACAAGCACTTCAGCAAACATTTAGATTTTTAACTCAAGTCCTTGTGCCTTACCACAAATCAGTATTTTAATGTACTTTGAGTGTGTTCCAGTGAGAAGGCAAGCGCAGGTTTCCAGCCACCAAGAGGAGGCACAGTGTGCAAAGGACACTGCAGCTCCAGCCCATCTGACACAAAGCCGACAGAGCTGCTACAGTAGCGAGCGCCTCTCCCAGCCATGGGCACCTTCCCTCCCAGCACCAGCCCATCTCCTCCTCCACCAACTTCTTACGTAGTTTCTACATTTTTTAGGAACAGAAGAGCTGCTACAGAAGGCATTTACTTTCATCTGCTTGAGTAACACTCAGGACTATTCACAGGCAAAGAAAAGTTTCTCACAGAATTTTCTCACAGGGTGGTTTTGAATGCTGATCTAATTTCATGGGCCGCTACTGAGCCATCATGTTCTAAAGACCACTTATAACTAGATTTAAGCCTACTAAATTTTCAAACTTACGGGCTTTCAGTTCACATTGGCACATCTGCTTCACTGGTTTGTTGGGGGGAGGGGTTGTGTTTTTTCTTAATTTTGTTTTTTTTTCCCCCCAATCAACTAAATAATTCAGTTCTCTCCGGAAAAGCAATGTCACACATCAGAAATCATTTTAGCTTTGCTTCAGATTCCATCTCTTACATTCAAAGAAAAGAAAGTAAGAGTTGTAAAAATAATTTTTGTACCCAGCTGGAAAAAATCTGGTTATGGTGTGACTACTGTCTGCCATCACCACATTCCAAAGGTAAATTAAGACAACTTGGCAGGGAAATAATTCAGATTAACAAGACACTCCTACAGCCCAGAGTCGTGCACTGCCAATCTAGCATGCACAGGGAGCTTTAAAAAAGTCCCCTAAATCTAAATTTAGATCCCTGTTTAAATTACCAAAAAAAATTTAACTCTTAAATACCACTATCAGAACTGCCTATGCAACAATTTAAACAACGGGAGCACCTAAGAACCTAACAGATAAGGCACAGAAAATTAATCCTGGAGTAGGTAAGGAAGTGCTCATCCTAGCCCTGCCCTAAATTTAGCCACCCTGAATTCCAGGATGAAAACTGTCCACCAAAGCTTCCCCAGGAGCTGACACTGCACTCTTTGGGGAGTTTGTAATGCAAACAAAGCAACACACAGGCTTTGCAAAAAGCACTTGGGAGGCAGAGCATCTTACCCAGAGGAGCAGCTAGGCATTTTGTACCTCTGTATTCAAAGCAGCAGCCAAGCTCTGTGGAATTCCCAGCCTCCAATTCCTTGCAGCCACTGGCTCTGCTTCCAGCTGCGAATTAACTACTCTCCAGCTCTGCACATCCTCCCCTTTCTCAACAGGTTTCTTTTTTTAGGGAGAGTCACCCTCACTGGCGAGTCCCCTTTCAGCATCAGTCTTTCACACCAGGCCCGTTTTTAGCTACAGCTTCCCCTGCTGTTTATGGGCAGGACTGTGGGAAAAGAAAAAACCACAACAAAAACCAACAAACCCAAACAAACAAGAAAACCCAAACAAAAAGCTCACCAGTTTTTACATTCTGTGCATAGCCCCACGGAGGGAGACCCACTGACATACAAGAAAGGAAATAACACAACAGACACCCCTGAAACACACCAGCAACACACTCAGCGGCAACAACCTACAGGAAAACCAGTAAATGAAACTACAAAAATCCCACCCACCCCGCTATCACCGAAGGTGGGGTGGCCAAGGGAAGGCACCGGAGACACAACTTGGAACCTCTCCGTAAGCACAGGTCCCTCAAGGCGAAGTTTTTAAGCGTAAACGTGCCCTTGTGATAAGCTAATACACGATTTAAAAAAAAAAAAAAAAAGCC
>VXBT01006601.1:773224-796399 GCA_013400235.1 Oriolus oriolus
CTCCTATGCTGCAGGCGGGCCCCGCCGCCCCACCGTCACCCTCCAGGAGCAGGTGAGCCACTGACTAACGCACATTGTGCTCTCGGCGACTCCACTGTGCGTGTGACAGCGGCTAACCTGCTCCTCGGACATCACTGTGCGGCCGCCTCGCCTCCCCGGACCCGCGCCTCGAAGCCTCGACGCCCTCCTGCCCTGTCGGCCACCCAGGTGAGGGGCTCCGGCGTGCCAACCCCATCCATTGCCACTGTCCTGCCTCCAGTGACCACCCATCCTCGGCTCCGCGGACCGCCGGTGCGCTGCCGGGAGTGCCCCAGGATCGGCCGCACTTGCACAGGGGAGCGTGAAAAGATCGAACACTGCCTGCAGCGGGGCTCGGTGTGTCCGGCGGGAGCGGAGATGGAGGGAACGGGCCATGTCGGCATGTGGGTGCGAATAGTTGGTGGTAAAGTTGTTCAGGAGGGATGGCGTGCCCCCCCCCGTCTTCTCTTGCTCTTCTCCGAAGTAAATAAGTGCTAGCGGACTCCGTACCAAGTTAAAGAGACGCATCATCCCGGCTGGTGACGTCTTGATACCCGGTCAGTGACTAACTGAACTGCTATTGCCAAGGGTGTGTTAATAGAAGAAACTCTGCCTAGTATTGCCCTGGATGAGTCACATTTAAAGACAGACTCTCTAGTCTGTTAAAGGAAAAGCAGAAACGAGCCTCACTTTCCTTTTTTGTTGCTGGGTTTTTTTCCATCCCACCCCTCACCTTGGCTCGCTGTTTTCTTCTTCTTGTGCCAGGACTCTATTGGCGCCCCGGCCCTGGCTGGGCGTTTGCAGAGCTGCCTTGCCCGATGTGCTGTGATGTCACGCAGGGCACTCTGACTTCATGGCCCTGAGGAACAGGAAGGCGAGCCAGGAAGGGACTTCTCCAGCCACCCAGGGTGGCTGTCACTAAAAACGGAGGAAGTGACGAAGCAGATGGCTTCTGCTACAAAGTTATCTCTTGTGATTTTTCGGCCGGTGAAGAAGCTGGGTAGTTGAAAAGTATCTTTTCTGAAGAGCAGCACAGCTTTATTGTCAGCTGAAGTTCCTAATAACCAGCTAGGATTCACCGCAGCCTGTTGAGGTTCCCCGAAAGGGCTCAGGTATTTCCAAGATTTCTGCTGGCAGGAGGTTGTAGCCCTGGGCTGTTGTGAAGGCTTGATCTGAAGGAATTGGCAGTGCTCTGGTCAATAAATAGTAAACTGCACGGAAGGCAGAGCAATGTCCTCTATGTTGGTAAAGTGTTTCTCTGAGAAGTTTTGCCTGTCCCTATCTCTCCTTCATGCTCTTATTCGTCATTTCTGCCTCTGTGTCCCAGAGGAGCATCTGCAGCTCACAAGAAAACTCAGTTCCATCTGTGCCCTGTTGTTTCCTTTCCAGGGTGCTCAAACACCCTGGGAAGACAGGAAAACCAACTGAATTTACTCAAGATGCTTTCAAGTTTGTTCAGAAGTCGAGTGGGCCTTTTTTTTTTTTTTTATGGGGGGCAGGGTGGGGGCAGACAAGTTTGCAGCTGTCTCAGCCCCAGATCACTTTTTTCTTCCCTTGCTGCACCTACAGCATCTTCCCACTGCTGGTCCCGAGCAGGCAGGAGCACAGCGTAGCCATGCGGAGAGAGAGAGGGAGGGAAATCTAGTGCAAAATCCACCCGTGTACAAGTGTGTCTGAGAGCTGAAACTGAAGGCCACAGTTCCCCACCACCTCACATTATAGGTGACCATGCATGTAACAAACCCGTGTCTGAAAATGAAGGTGCTTTATTTCTCTTTGAATGAACAGCCCTGCGTTTGGGACTGTGCTGGCTGATGACTTAACCCCAGGAGATGCCGCTGGCAGAAGCAGCTCTGCAGGTCGTCTGGCAAGACTTGTCCCAGTTCCCATGAGCAGCACTATGGTATGAATGCTTCCGACTTCCTGCTACCTATGGAACCATCCTGTTCAGCTCCAGTAAGCAAAAGGAAGGGGTTGAAGTGAAGTTTGTTTGGTTTTGCCCTTTCTATGTGTGTCTCCAGTAAGTGGGGGGAGCATACAGCTCAATTCCTGTTTTTAACATTCTTGTGGCATGATTCAAAACTAACCTGCTGTGCTGTCACCTGAAGTCTTCAATAAATGTGCAAAACCAATGTTTGGGTGCTGATTACTGTAATCCAGGGCATCAGACCAGCTGAAGAGGAAAGCCATGCCTTCTCAGTGATGTGTCTGATTGCACTGCATTCCTGGTTCCTCCCATCTCTTACTTTGCCTTTGTGGCCAGTGAAGGTGGCTTGAAAAGGAGAGCAGAAGGATGCGACCTGGTTGTCCCTCAAGCAGAAAGCCCAGCATCAGTCCTTCCCTCCTTGCATAGCCCCAGGGTGCTCCTGAGTGATGAGAAAATACACCAGGGCTGCGATGCCCCTTGATTGCATGTTTTTCAGTAGCTAATAAACAGATTTGTAAGATGGTACTTAGCTTGGTTAGAAGAATAATCGTGTGCTCTCGCTCAGAACTATGAGATTTTTGATGAGAGGCAGGGGAGTGCCTTACAGGAGGGGAAGATGCTGAATTTCAGGTCCGTTGAGCTGAAGGGACTCTCTGTGCTCCTCCAAGATTTTGTTCTCATTTCAGCACTTCATGGAGGGAAGGGAACAGGCCTTACCCTTCAAGCACCACGCTAAGAAGCGCCTGTTGTGTTCTGTCCATAACATGTCCCAGTGTCAGGTGAGCCTCACCAAAGGAGCAAGCTGCCCTATGAGGAATAGAAGGAGTACATGAATTGTTTAAGAGGAAGTCAGTTAGTTAAATGCAAGCAGGGACTTATATAATACATCCTAAAAAAAAAAAAAAAAAAAGATTTCTGCTGGCAGGAGGTTCCATTGGGAGAGAAACTTGCTCATCCATAAACAAGAAAATTTCCCAGCCTCCTCTAGTGCTTTATGATTTTTTTTTTCCAGGGCAAGGTAGAATGCAGTCAGTCTGTACTCTGAGATGGAGAAAGAAAAATCACCATAGGAGAGACAATGCTCACTGCATGGACACACATGACAGTTCAAACAGCTCTTCTTCATCTGCAGTGAGTTATGCTGGTAGAAGCTGTGCAGCCAGGAGCAAGCAGCAGAGCATCTGTACACCACTTGAGAAGCAAAACCAATAGGCATTTTCTCCTCCAGACATTCACACCTTTCCTTATGTAACTGGTGCTGAAGTGTGTGCTTTAAAAGCTGCTTGCCAAATCCAGGGGCTGGGAGGCAGCACAAATGCTTCTAGCACCCTAGATTAAATTGAGGGGGAAAAGAAAATCCAAACCCAAACACCCAGGAACTCGTACAAATGCGTAACTGTGACTTGGAGATGGTTCAAGTGTCTGCAGCAGTGTTGCCCTAAAGAAACTGTACTGGCCTGGGGCAGCGCTGGCACCCAGACCACCATCTGATGAGGGTGCTGAGGAGCTGACAGTCCAGGACACAGGGGTGAGGAGCTGGGGGCCATTTTTCTTATGCAATATTTAAAAAAAATTAAAAATCAGGTAGTGCAGCCAGGAAGAGGGCGCCAGGGAGACTGGAGGTGGCTGAAATACTCTCCTGAATGGTGCCTTGTGCTGACAGAACCTGCAGATTTATTAACAAAAAAAAAACCAACAGAAAAGTGGGGCTGCTCACCCGTGAAAAACAGGTACATCCTTTGCTTTGTGATTTTTGGGTGGCACTGGAGCTAGCCAGGAGAAGCATCTGAGGAGAGAGAAGCTCTGAAGTCCATTCCCGCCCACTACAGGGAAGGAAGAAGCTGCCCACAGCGCCTGAGGGACATGGGGACACGGGTCCCCGCACAGCCAGGCACAGCATCCTCGAGCCACCCTGCACGCTTGGATCCCTGCCTTGCCCGCGAGCCAGTTGTTCCCTCTCCAGTACGCGCCGTACGCAGGGCTTTTGGTTTTGTTTTTTAAGGGAAAAAACAATAATTTATTTGCTTTGTTTTAATCTTATAACAATGGGTAATGGTAATTTCTTCCTGCCACTCTGTAGTGGCCTAGAAAAGGACAGCATCATCTCCACTGTAGCAAGAAGGCTTGTCCCAGGGCATAAAATTTTAATTAGGAACAATCACGCAGCCTTGAAATGGGAATTGCGAGCAGCAAAAAAGTCAAACCATCAATAAAATATTCAATGGCAGAAATGTATTATTGACACAGACTTTAGAGCAGATAAAAGCGGGCAGGCGGGGGAGCGGGAGCGGGTATTGAGCCTCGCTGCGTTAAATAACAGGCGGGGACCCGCGCGCTCGCCCGGCCAGCGCGGGCCCCCCGAGCCGGGAGGAATATAGGTCACCCTCGCTGGGGAGCTCCTGAGGTAACACATGAGTTTGATTACCACCTCTCCCCCACGTGCACCACAGCAGGCACAGAGGTGTTAATCAAAGTAATTTATTACCTCACACGACACTGCTGGCCTAGGCAGCGGCGGGGTGATGGGTTGTAGGACACAAAGTGAAGGAAATCGGCGAAGAGCCGCAGTCTCGAGCTGAAAACAGTGAGCCCCTGGTCACGGCACTCTCCCGAACCCCATGCCTGGTTATCAGACCTCAGTGGGGGACACAGTCGAGTTACTCTGTCTCCTACCCATGCAACAGTTCCAAATCCCTAATGCCAGCCAAGGGGCAGCAGCTGAAGGGCCAAAATCTGCTGTGATATATGTATTTTAAATCCTTATTTTCCACACCCTCCCACACCTCCCTCCAGGAAAGACTGGTGCTGGTGTGGCCTGTGAGATCATGACTGAACCTGCAAAACCAATAAATAATATATAATCATAACAGAGGGGGAAAAAATCCCCCACAAAGTCAGAGATTCAGATTAATTTTCCGCCCCCCTTTTGGAAGTGCCATAAGGGATGACCTTTTTGTCTTTCTTCCTGTGTATTTTGCAGAAGGCAAGGCTAAAAATGTAGCTCCAAAAATGAAAGATCCAGTTTTAAACATGCAGAGGTCAGTGCTTCAGGATATGCCGAGGATGTCCCATAACACCCTGAAATCTGGCCGTGTCCGAGGCAAGTGGGTTTTCTGAACCCGCTTCTTTCCCCCATAAGCAGCACTGAAATGCTCTTTACAATCTCCATCACCCTACTATTCACAAGGCAGAATCTTTAAAAGCAAGAGTCCAAAAAAATGAGCACATGATGCCCAGAAAGCAAACAAACAGGGGAGAACCTAGATGCAGCTGCATGGAACAAGCATGTTTTTAACTAATTTTCCTTGAGATACATGATTTAAGGAAGAGGGTGAGGAGGAGCTTGAAAACAACCCACCCAAAAAACCCGATTCAAAAAAGGCAACTTTGAAATTGCACGTCCCCACTGTGGCAGCTCTCCAGTCACAACCTGAGACACAGCAGTACCAGTGGATCTCCCAACAAAGCAAACTTTAATCCTTTAATATCACGTGATCAGCCTGCTGGGCTGTGGTAGCACCCTGAAAATCAGCTTTGAGAGGGGAGGATGTCCTGAGAGCCCAGTAGGATCTCAGGGGAGATGGTGATGGACAGCAAGACCTGACATTCCTGGCTGCTCTTATCCAGATGCAGACAAAGGGGCTTGGAGGCAAATGGGAAATTTCCCCTTACCTGCTCCTGTCTGCAGCTGAGCACCACCCCCTTCGCCTTCTGTCCTAAAATGCTCCGAGCTGCTGCTGTGCATTATTAAAATGTTGCCATGTTTCATCCCAGAGATGGCCACATCTCACCGGAGACGAGCTGCATCCCCTGGTTGTAAAGCACTCAGTGATTTAAAAAAAAAAAAAANAGGAAAAAAAAAGAAGAAAAGAGCACTGTGTGCATAAGATTCAGTCGGTTATAAAATACTCACAGCTTTAATTCGGCACATAGAAAGAGATGGCTTGGAAATGGAAGAGGCAGCTGCAGGGTGCGCAAACCGCTCGGATGTGTCCGAAGCACGCGCCGGCAGGGACGGCTCACCCTGGCCACAACAGCACACTCACACTCGCTTTGCTCAAATCCTTTCCCAAAGATTTATTGAAAATTGGATCTGCGGCGCACAGGATTTACATTCGCACGGGGGAAGCGGGGTTTTACGGTGAACGCCGTGCCCAAGTCACATTTTTCGCATACGACACGTTGAGAACAGGCTTGGGGATCTCCCAGACGAACTCATCCCCTCCCCAAACCGCTTTGGTTTTGCAATTAAAATACAAGGCGACCCACTGGGACAGATGAACAAAATGGTAACTACTGGCCATCAAGTGAAAAAAAAAAAAAAAATTAAAAATATCAGGGAAATGTCACCAAGAGTATTTTGGTCCTGTTCCCCACTCACACCACCACGGGGGAAGGGCTCATTCTGCCCTTTAAAAAGTTGAAAGATTAAATGGATTTAAGAAAAACAAACTCCCGCTGTGTGCTTCCTTGAAGCGTGGTCTGTGGCACCATGGAAAGTGGGATTCTCCTACAGGTTTCTTATAATATACATAAAAAAAGAGGGGCCAGAAATTTGTCTAAAAGCTGCTTTTCTGCTTCTCCTGCAGCCAGTCAAGAGGCTGTTTGTCATGGCCCCACTTGCTGTGATGAGTTGCTGTAAAATCTGTTAACTTGCTCCATCCAGGTGAGCCTCCACGCAGATCTCTACTGCAGCTTTGCTCCCCTAGTCAAAGGAACAAGGACTTTTCCAAATGCACGATGGGTCTTTTGAGGAGGCTGTGCAGAATGGGTGCACTGCTGTTTTCTGTTGAATATAGAAACTGCTTTAAAAAAAGTAGAAGGGAGTCGCTTTCATCCTCAGGGGAAGAGGGTTGTTTTGTGTCCTCAGTCTCTAGTTTTACTTTACAGTCTTTAAAAATATTCTGTCTGGCCATCCACATCCATTCACAATATAAAGCAGTAAAAAAAAATATAAAATATATATATATAATATGGTTTATTTATACAGTTACACTTTGAAGGCAATTGATCCTCCACTGCCTGGGACCCTCTACCTCCAGATGCTCTGCCTGGTTGATACAACTGCAAGACAAGAGAAAAAAACCACCTGAGCAATCCCGCCATGGTGGGTGAGCGCTTGCAGAAAGGGGAGCGGAAAACAGGATGTCTGTGAGCGCATAGCCTGGACTGGGAGGTGGGAATGCAGCTGCCGCAGTGTCCTGAAGGATGGGGATGGATGTATTGGGCTGTGAGGAGGATGGCAGCAGGGTGTTGCTGAGGCAAAGGTGATGTGGGTGGGAGTAGGATGCCAGGGTAGAGGCAGCATCACCACGGCAGGTAGTCCCTACCACAGCTCGCTTTTGCTGCCCCCAAAAACCAGGTGCAAGGTGACAAAAGAGTCACAGGAGGCAGAAGGGGTTTTGGGGTGAACTAGTCACTAAGATGGAGCAAAAGTAGCTCCTGTAAAAGACAGGAGACAAGTTGTCCTCATCCTAACTGAGCAAGGTCTTAACCCTGGGCGATACAGAGTGGCAGGGGAGGGGATGAGAACCATCCTCCACAGCTCCTGGCAGGGCAGAGCCAGGCTGCCAGCGTGTGAGCCCCTGGCAGCAGAGCAGAGACTGCTGGAGTGTGAGCTTTGCGCTTCCTAATGGCATCTATAAATAGCTCTGGCCTCCCACCACCAGCACACGCTTGCTCCCTGCAGCCCATTTTGGGCAGCAAAAGCCTCTCCCCTCTTCCCACCCATCCTCTGCAGTCCGGCTCGCGCTCCCCAGGCCCCACCAGGACATACGCACCCTCGGGGTTCAGGCTGGACACCAGGGGCTCCGGCAGGGTCCTGGGATGGCCGAGGAGCTGCTTGGTGCCGACCTGGGGAGGCGAGTCGGTGCCAGCGGTGGGAGAAAAACCTACAGGATGGGGAAAAACATCCGGCTCAGGCAGGGCTCGAGCCTCCCCCGCTCGCTGGGCACAGCCGCCGCAGTGCCGCAGGGCAGCCACGTCACCCGCTCCGGGTGCTCCGCAGGAGAAATGACCAGGTCCCTTTCCATGAGAGCCCCCCGCCGCTGCCTCTCATGCCTGTGAGGATGCAGAGAAGGCCCTGGGCACCACCCTTCCCTCACCAAACACAGAAAGGTCACTGGCGGGCAGAGCATGTCCCCACCAGCCTGCAGCCCCCGGGGACTGACGCTGGCCTTCAGCCGCCTGCCTTTTGCTGCAGCCGCTCTGCTGACAGGAGCGAGGCTGCGAAGGAAAGCTCCCTGCAGCCACCTCTGCCCCAAAAGCAGCAATGCAGGATCCAACTCCTGTGCGCATCTATGAGCAGCCCCCAGGCTTCAGTGGGGAGGAGGAAGGAGCCCCAGGGCTGGCAAACCTCTGAAACCCCCTGAAGTGGTGAGCGGCTGCCATGTCAGCACACGAACCCCCTCCTGCCTAACCTGAGTGCCCAGGGGAGAACTGGTCAGCTTTGGGGCTGACCCCTTGGAGAAGGAGGCAGGGAGCGGGCAGGGGTCCCGTGGAGCAGCCCCCGCGGCCGAGCCAGCGGCAGCGTGCTGACCTCCGTTTCTCCGGTAGGCTGGCAGCTCGCACGGGCTCGGCTCCGGCTGGGCGTCCTCCTCGGACCTGGCCTGCAGGACGGTCACCGTGGCCCCCGTCTGCTGAATAAACTGCTGCAAATTACACTGCCTCAGCTCCTTATTTAACTCCTCCAGCTCTTGGGTCTGGGCCTGCAAAACACACACCGAGGGGGGGACAGGGTGAGCCACATGTTCCCCCACGCCCCAAGCCAGCTGGCATTCATCCCCTGGGGCTGCGCCCCCCCTGCCGAAGCCAGCAGAAAGGACCTCAGGGGTACTGTGGCTCGGCCGCCCCTCTCCGAGGGCCTGCAGGAAGGGGGGTGCCCAGGCAGTGGGGACGAGAAGGTGTTGGTTTGCTGCAGCCCTACAGCCCTGCTTTGCTGCATCTCCACAAGAGGGTGCGAGCAGCCATCAAACGCTGGCCGCTGCCGTGCTGGGAGATGCCAAACGCAAATGAGATGCTCAAGGAAAGATGCTGAAAGCATGGACAGCCTGGGGAAGGCCTGGCTGGATAAAAGCTTCCCCATTTTGCTGCACCAAAAGGGAGCCGGTGGGTGGAAGGCGGCAGTCACGCAACCTCTTGACCCCCTGATGCTGGGAGGCTGCAACAGGCGAGCTGGAGGGGCATCACAGCTCAGCCCCAGAGCTGCCATCTCCACACTGTGCAGCCTCCCACCATGAGCCCAAGCCCTGCATGGTCAAAAGGCTTCGTGCACGGGCACCACGGGGACCTGTGCTATCCCCTTTGTGACTCCTTCATCCAAGACAACATCGACCCTTGTGTCAATGCCACCAACCCCACATGTGGACCACTTGCTCCAGCACCATTGTCTGTGCTGGAGCGGGGTGATGCTGTGCTCCCGGTGTGCCAGTCAGCAGGAGCATTAGCCCAGACGCAGCTTGCATGGAGAGCGATGGGTGTGGGACCCAGTGGGGCAGGAGTGGTGGTGTCCCTCTGACAGTGATCACTGCTGCTGAGAGCGGTGCACCCAGCCCCACTCAACCCATTTGGTCTAATGTGGCTGGAAGGCTGGTCCCACCCCCTCCTGAAGGTCCTTCCACCCCATGAGGTTGCTCAACCCAGTCCTATCTACCTGCAGGTTCTTCTCAGCTTCCTCCAGGGCCTTCTCCACGCTGGCCAGGTTGCTCTCCAGCTGGGTGCCTTGCTTGACCTTGGCCTCCAGGTCCCTTTTCATTTTGGTGGCCATGTCCTCCAGCTCTATGGGACTGGGCACAGAGATCTCCTTCCCCCTCTTGGCCCTCTCAGCCATCTCCCATTGGATCTCCTCCTGCAGGGCTTCAGTCCGGACACTCAGCTCATAGATCCTCTGGGTGTACTCCTCCAGGCTGGCCCGCAGGCTCCTAACCCTCTCCTGCCGCTCCCGCTCGCACTCCTTTTCCAGCCGGAGCTCACTCTGCCAAAACTCCTCCTCACCCAGCTCCGTCTCATTCCTCCGCACCAGTTGCTCCAGATAGAGGATCTCATTCTCCTGGCCGGCAAGCCGGCTGCGCTCCCAGAGCTGTAGGTCCATTTCGAGGGTGTCCCCATGGGCCTCCAAGGAATGCAGCTGCTCCTGCTGCTGCAGCACTCTCCTAAAAAGCTCCTCCTTGGAGGGTTGGATAATCCCACCACCCTCCAAGTCTATCCCATCCCGTGTTTGGTGCCTCCATCGGCCCACGGTGAATAGGTCGCTGGAGCCCATAGGACCCAGGTTGAAGGTCATGGATTTTTTCGGCTCCCTGGAACGGGGTCCATCTATGCTGGTGAGCCTGGGTTTGATGGGCAAGCTGGCCCGGATGAACGTCCTCTCGGGAGCTTGGGGAGCGCCCTCCGAGGAGGGCCGCTCGGCCATGCTGGGGCCCGTCCGCCGCAGGATGAACTGCACGTCGTTGGCATACTGCCCGCACTTGGCCAGCGACTCCAGGGGACACTCCAGCGGCAGCAGCTGCCGCTCCTTTTCCCGCAGCTTCTGCACCAGCACGTAGCGGCCCGTCTGACCTGCCAGGAGGAGGCGAGCACATCAGGCTGGGAAAGCAGAGCCGGCAGGGGTGTGCTGAGGCTGCTGCCCCACAGGCATCCCCACCACCGCAGAGCAAGACCTCCACCCACCCAAGGACTCCTCTTCCCAGGAAGAACCTGCAGATGGGGCATCCCCCCAGCAGATGGAGATGGCTC
The DNA here is from genome assembly GCA_013400235.1 of Oriolus oriolus. NCBI lineage: Eukaryota > Metazoa > Chordata > Aves > Passeriformes > Corvidae > Oriolus > Oriolus oriolus. Next base: position 783,903 of record VXBT01006601.1, read on the forward strand.
ACCAATGGCCCGCGCCAGGGCGATGACCACTTCTTGGCAGGTGGTTTGCTCTGAGACTCCACACACGACCCTCTGGATCCCATCCACCCAGACCTTCAGCTCCATCCCCACGGCTGCCGGGCCTCAGGTGCTCTGGGTCATTGCAGGACAGGCTGCCTGTGGGGAGAAAAGAAACCAGGTTTCCATCCCAAGCCACTAACAAGGAATACAAGATGCTTTAAAAGCGGTGTCATTAAATCATCATTCCATGGGGTGAATCCTAGACCAAGAAGTTGTTCGCTGCCACCCTGTGCACAGATTGCATTTTTGCTGATGTTATTAAACACTGATATTCATCTGCAAAGAATATGGGTTTTTTTCCCTCATGTCTGGACAGTGGGTCCAAATCCTCCAGTGGTGGGAAATGATGAGGTCTGCATGCCTGTGTGGTGCCCAAAAGATGCCCAGGTTATTTCTGCTGCGAGCACAGACTTTTAATGGGTTTGCTGGACTTTCACTGCAATTTCTCTGACAATTTGACAGAGTGGCAGCGAGGGATTTTCTAGACAACATTGGGAAAGGCAGAGGAACTGCTGGCTGCCTGATTTTGCAATGATATAGAGGGAAGGTGCAGATAATGCACATTTTAATCTTTTCACATTTACATCCATCTCAGTTTATCAGAGAGGGATTAGGAAATTAAAATAAAGCCTCTTTCTGAACAAAAGCATGACCAAAGGTAGGGTTTGGGAGGGGGAGCCAGGCATAAACACCCATGACAAAACTCAGGCTCTGACCAACACCGGGGCACAGCTCAACTCCCACCCAGTATCTACTACCACCTTAAAACAACACCTGTTAGTCTGGGCACACCCAACACCCTCTCTTCTAGCAGCTCAACAACTGCAACTGTCATAAATGAAAAAATATTAAGCACAAGCTGTAAAGAACTCCGACATTTGAGCTTATAGTGTTTTCAAACACCGTGCAAAGATGTATCTATTTTCCCTGCTATAACACTAGTTTTGACAGTATTGATCTTGCCTGAAAGCCCTGGATGGAGTAACACACACAAAATTTCCAGGCCCTCCATCCAGGGGGTCACAAACTGCTTTCCCAACCTCACGTGGCTGGTTGCAGCCCCTCCATCCCTCTGCTCCAGCTGTCCCAAGTTTGCAGCCAGGCTGTGAGAAAGCTTGACCTTAGGTTAAACTCCACTTCTTCATTATTTTTTTTGTTGCCTACTTGAGTAATCAAAGGGAAGGCTTGAAGGGTCCTGTCTCCGGTGATGAGGAATTTTAATCATGGTGTGAGAAAGGCAAAGAGAAACCAGGGAAGACACGGCTTGGTGAGGACGTTCTGCGCAGGTGCCGGGTCCTGCCTGCGCAGGTGCCACCTCCCTGCCCACCTCCAAAACACGGGCACAGAGCAGCCGTCGCAAATACCTCGGGGCTGAGCTCATGTTTGCCTTGGCTGAGCCACCGGGGAAAACTGTGGGGCTGAAGGACACCTTGGGCTCGGCCCACCTCCCCGTAAGCCCCAAACCAGTAAAATTTTCTAGATTTAAATTTAAAGCCGCGTTTTGGCACCACTCCCCAATCCTGTGTATTCAAGGCTGCAAGTCTCCCCCGGCATGGAGCAAAGTCCAGGTGCCACTGCGGCACCACCCAATTCACCCTGAAACCACCCTTGTTCACCTCCACCCCGACCTCCCCCTCAGCAGCACCCTAACACCAAAACTGGAGTGCAACACACCCCAGAGAGCGCTCCCTGTCCCCCCCTCTTCCCTGGCCACGGACCAAGCTAGTCTCAAATCCGGCTCCTCGTGCCACGACCCAGTAAGGGCGCCAGGAGCTTAAGAATAAATAAGAAAAACAACCCAGCTTGTTGAGTCACACCGAACAGTCTCACCTCGCCTGCAAAATCCAGCGGCTGCCGAGCGCTGTGGGCCGTGGGAGTGGGATGGCTGCCGGCACACGGGTCCCAGGCACCTGTCCGGGTTCAAACCAGGCACCAACCTCCGGCCCCGCCTTGGCCGGCGCTCCAGGCAATCATTTACCAGCAGCCCAGCACGCGGCACACCGCTACCAAAAAGCTGGGAGAGGGGCAGCCAGCTTTGCTCCTCATGTAAGAGAAACCCCCCAGAAAGCAGCTAGGGCATTCCCCCACCACATTCTCCAACACCCCAAAATCCAATGGATTTTATTGTTCCCTTAGATCCTGGCAAGCACAGGGCGTCCTTGCTGTAAAACCTCTGGGGGTTTTGGGAGTCATCTCCAGCTCGCTGCCAGATACAGGGTGTTATCTGTCCCCTTGGAGGGCATTGTTAAATAGGGCTGGGGGCTACTCCTTTCTCTGCCTGTCCTCCCCCTGCCTTCTGGGGAGGATCAGCTCCCACCCAAAACCAGCCTGGCTGACCCCAAATTCCTGGCCTCACAAGGGAGCTGACAAGATGAAGGCTCGTCCTTATCTGAGGGGACCTGCAATGCTCCTTGAATCCCTCAGTTCCAGCTTGGGAGGGACATCACAGGCTGCACTCAGCATCACCCTAGTTCAAAAAAACCTACCGTAAAACTCACCAGGCAATAAACCTAAAAACATTCACCTTGGCCCCAGCACTACCTTTGCTGTAACCCACTCAGCTCTTTACCATCACTCAAAACCACAGCAGCTGGGGCAAGTCTCATTGCTCCACTTGCAAATAGACCCCCCCTCTTCAAGAGTTTCTCTGCTGACCCTCTGCATTAATAATGGGTGCCTTCGTTACCCTACTAGGTAGGAGAAATAATGGGCTTTTTGTTGGGCAAGAATTCCTTGGGGAAGAGCAGCTTCTCAGCAGAAGGCAGGTTTCCAGCTGCCTCTGTTTGTATTTGCCCTAGTAGGTCACTTTGATCATGAACCAGAAGTGCAGGCAGCTGCCAGGCTCTGCTCCTGCCCCAAAACACACCAGGGAAGCCAGCAGGTGGCTGTGGGTGCCAGGACACACGATGGCTGCTCCCAAACGCCGCTCATTTTATTCTTATCCCCTCCGCACTATGGATTTCTAAATAATTTTTACTGGAAGAAGATTAACAAAATGACTAATTTTCTCTTCTCTTTCCCCATGTGATGGGTCCTAAAATTGAGGGTAGGGATGATTCATACCATGACTTCAACAGATTTCCTAACTGAAAGTCAGAATTTCAAATGCTGACACTAAAAAAAAAAAAAAAAAAATTAAAATTAAAAAACTCAGCTCTTGCTGCTATATTTTGATTCCTGGCGCTGCTGTCTCCCAGCCCCCCTGAAACTGTCAGGCTAAAGAAAGAGGAGATGAAGGAGTATTTCTGCACGTGCAGGAGGACACACATTTTGTTCCTGCAAACTGCCAGCCTGATGGCTGCTGGGACTCACAAGGGTTTGGTGACCTCCCCTGGACCTGAAGTAATACACATCCAGCCAAGAAAATTCACCACTGGAAGTGAGGACCACCCTAGGTTTGTAGGGACACCTGCTGTGTGTCCTACAGGGTCTCTCAGAAGCTGAGACAGCACCTTCCAGCCAAGGACTGCAAGCACTTGGCAAGAGCCTTTCTACTACATTTTGCCACATACAAGAATTAAAAAAAAAAAAAAAATCAAAACCTGCTTCAGAAAAAAACCACCCATTTTGCACCCAACAGCAAGGCCCGCTGCAATCCAAATCCCAAAGCACCTCTACCACAGCTCCTGAAAAGGACCATCTGGGACCAGAATAAAGGTTTTGAGATGGGTAACCTGCTAGCACTAAGGTTTCACCCATTTTTGCAGATTCACTCACCTCCCTCACTATGTCCACCCCCTGGCAGCCAGCTGGGTACAGGGCCAGGTGGCAGGAGAGCAGCACCCCAGGGAAGGCTTCCAAGAAAGCCTAATTAAAAGTGAAAGGAATCCAGAAGACCAGCCTTTTGTGTCAGGGTTTAGGCTGAGGGTAGGGTCATAAAGACTCCCAGTTAATAAACTGCATTTGTGCTTGAGAGCAGGCTGTGATGAGCCTGCCATCCATGAAGCACCAAGGTGTCCATGGGGACCAGCAGCTTTGCATCCCTTTGGATGCACTCCAGGAAAATGCTGGGGTACTCTCAGTTGTTTTATTTCTACTTCGAACCTGACCCTCTGGCTCCTCTCCCACCCAACGCCAGAGGATGCTCATCCGGGCCATGTGCAGACACACCAGTAAAACCCCAACCCAACCCGTGAGCAAGCAGCAAGTGGGGAGGGGAGGGGAGCCCTGTGCTGCCATCCTCCATGCCGGGGCGCTGGCAGGCTGGCTGTGACTCACTGCCCTGCATCCGCTGCTGCGGTGACACATCCAGCAGCTATTTAACACTTCCTCAGTCTCTTCCTGCTCCAAGCACCGGGCCCAGCTCCTGGGCACTAAAGGGGACAGATGGTACTTGCCCACCTGCTGAAACCTCTGGTGGGGCAGAAGCCTCCCTGTTACTCAGGTGACCAACACAGAGAAGATCCATGAATAACTGGAGCCTCCTGACAGCACCTGCAGCAGGCTGGAGGGGATGGAACATGGTTTCCCTCCAGACCACGAACTGTGTCCTCCTGCCTCGGGACCCTCTTTTGGAGTGGCATCAACTGCCCTTGGCTGAGCTGTTGCAGGGACCGAGCAGCTGTGCTGGGCTTTCCATGCCATGTCCATCCCAGGACAGAAGGCAATGCCACGGTCAGGGTTGACTGGTGGCAGGGCCAACGCTGAGCACAGATCAGCTATGGCAAGGTTTGATGCCATGGCACTTCCCAGGCTGGCAGTTCCCATGCTGGGCACATCCACATCTCTGAACAAGCTGTCCGTGCAGCAGAGCCCGGCAACCACCGATGGTCCGAGCCACCGCAGCTGGGAGCACCAGGCAAAGCCCCTGCCTGCAGCCACTTGGTGCATGACCTTTCCACCATTCCAGCTTGTTCTGAGGATGCTGGCCCCTGGATCCTGAAGGAACACATCTGTGGCCTTGTGCAAGGCAGCCCAGAGGGTCACCTACTGAAGAGGGCAGTGTCCTGTCCTTCAGCGTGGGGGCCACCAGGGTGTGGGCGGGACGCTTGCACAGAGCTCCTAACTGGAGCAGCAAATGGGTTACTTCAGCCCTGCACAAAGAGTTGACACGGGTTAAACAAGCTCAAGAGGTGACAAACGAGTCCTACCAGAGTGGTCACAGCCCAGAGAGGCAGCTCTTCACCTTTCCACCGTCACAAGGAGGGTGTGCAAGGGCTTCTCACCCCCCAGGCCTAAGGGAGCCACCAGCTCTTACGCAAGGCAGCCACAAGCACCCAGGAGCAAGGAAGCAGCAGGCATGGGGCTCTAATTCACACCCAAGCAGCTTATTTAGGGGTGGCCATAATAACACCATATCCTCAGTTCACCCATCATCCCCAATCCAGCTCCCTACTCTGACACGTTGTGCCTGACAGAAAGCCCTAAAACTTAGCAAATTACCAGAATAAGTAATTTAACCTGAAGGTGCACTTTTACCAGACATGTGTGGATGGACCTGAGCCCAAACACCCGCCAGGGTCTGCTGCCTTTCAGTAGCAAACAGCTTCTGCTGGGGGCATCCTACAGTGCATAATGCACACTTGGCATCAGCAAAAGTTACATCCGTGTTTCAAGGCAATTTTGCTCTGAAGGAGATCAAAGGAAAACTATGTCTTGTGGCATTTGCATGCTCGAGAGCTAAAGCTTGACTTGAGCCAGAAGTCACAGACCACCACCAAAATCCTCTGGCAGCCCAAGGGGGACATGTCCCACACGAGGATCTTGCAATCTTGCAGGAACTGCCCAAAGAGACAGATTTCTGGAGAGCCATAAGCACCACACCAGCAACCCCCCATTAAGAGAAAAATAGAGGCTTAGAGATTTTTCTGCTCCACTTCCTCCCAAAAATTACAGACCTATGCTAACATGCCTGGGGAGGCTGGCCAATGTTGAGCAGGGCAGGAAGAGTCAGGGACAAATCCTGCCCAGGGCTGTGACTCAGGATGGGGACAGTCCCCACGGTGATGGCCTTCGGCAGGGATTTAGGGCAGGGAGGCTCACATCATGACTGATATCAAAGACGCTCACTCCATCCCACCTGTCAGGATTTCTAGTTTTTAACCCAAGCTTTTGGGTCTTTTACAGCATCAGACCCACACAGAAATGTCAGAAACGGCACTGTGAAGAAGCTGGGAAACCTTTTCTCCCTCTTAGACAAGTTAAGATTAAGATTTGTGGCCATGGCAGGTCAGCATTGAGAGCCGTATGAAACATCAAGAATCACAGGCAGTGACATTTTAGAGATGATTACTAGTCAGTCCACCCCACAGATGAGCCACCAACCAAAAGCTCATTATAAATTAAAAGCAGCAAAAACACCCCTCCACCTACTGCACACACTCACATTACAGCGCTTCAGCCTGGAAGCGGAAGGATCATCTTTCGCACCTTCCCGCATCGTGTTTCTCCCCTGCAGCACTAATGGTTACTGTCCATGGGGGGAGAAGAGCTGGCAGGGCTGGCTGGGAAAGTCTGCCCTAAACACGAAGGTTTGCAAGGGAACCATCGGCAGCCCCTGCTGTTCCTGTAACCATTACCGTCACCCCCAGTCCCACGTGCGAAGAGTGACTTCATGAAAGCAGCTGGAAGTAAATCCATAGTTTCTTCCCAAGGGGGAGAAGCAAAATTAGCAACAGTGTGTAGATTAGAGGGGAAAGAGGAAAGGCTTTTGCACTGCCACGCTCTTTTTTTCTTGGGCAGCTGCATGCGCCCTGATGCCACGCCCAGGATGGACCTAGCTTTGCCCCCAGTACAGGGGCAAGACTAGGTCTAGGTATCTTGGGGCTCTAGGCTGATCTAGGTTAGGTGCAACATCTTAGGGGATGACTCTCAATCCAGCTCTTAAAAGGCAAGCTCTGAGGGGTATTTGCCAAAGCATCCACACAAACACAACCATGGCACTCATATGCCAGCAGGCCCAGAATCTCTGCTGTGTTCAACTTCCACAGCGTGCAGTCATCAGCGAAAGCCCGATGCAGCTGGTGAACATTCCCCTGTTATTACACACAGTCCATTCCCCAAGGCAGAACACTGCTTATATTTCCCACCACGCAGAACACAGGAGGCATCTTGAGAGGGAAGAGCCTGCTCAAGCCTTGGAAATACTCCTCCCCAGCCAAACAAGAGAAAGAGAATTTCCATTCCCCCCACCTTCGAGGACGAGACCAAAACAGGGAAAACCCAAGCAATGAGGTCTTTGTCCCAATGCCTCCAGAAGAGCCAGAAACGACCCTCAAAGTGCAGCTTCCTTGAGATGCTCTCCCAGTCCAGCCCAGAGGATGAGATGAACTTTGGCCACCTATAATGCAAGTAGAGACAGACATTCTCTCTGTCTCCTGTCAAATTAAACAAGAATTTAATCTCCATAGGATTACAGGAAAATTCAGGCTCTGTAGCTCTCCTGCAAGTAGTACCAGGGACACAGAAAAGCCAAATGACCTACAAATATTGTCCCTCCTACCTGCCTTTCAGCCTCCTTTAGAAGTGCTGGTGTCAGCCACCAGCAATCCTCTTTCCACTCCAATTCTCCTCCTACAGGAGAGGGTAATTAACAAATTAGCAAAAGCACAACCAGGGATAAACCTTCCAGATTTTATTCTCCATTTCCAGAATAACTTGCAGTTTCCTACCCTGCTTCAGAAAGCAGCCACACGTCAAGGACACACTGCTGCATGTCCAGAGAAGAGGATGCACTGATGAATATGCAGGTGCATGCTGTCATGGATATTTATTTATAACTTTGTAGGATTAAAAAGGATTTTAATGACCCTTTGCAGAGAGCTGAATAGGCTCCTTTCTCTCACATACACAGACACAAAGACAAATAAACAAGAGACTCAGAATGAATCCTGGCTGAAACCTCTGATAAGACCCTTGGGTATTTCAGAAGTCTCTGCTTTCACGCTACCTGGCACATGACTAATCAGGTGGAGGTGCTATCAATCCCTGCCTGAACCCACCCAGAGACAATAAGCTCTTTAAAGCAGTAAAATCACGGCACATCTCCAGCGAGGCAAGTGCATCTGGGACGTCCATCCAGGGGTACAAATCACAGTCCTACAACAAGGAATGGAAATCACGGCTGCATGACCAACTCTAATCACCCAAACTGCCTTGCTGGACATTTGGGTGAAGGGGTTTTAATGCCAGCAAAGGGCTCCATCTCCTGCTCCATTCATAGGTCCAGCACTGAGTGATACCTGAAGGACCAAAATGGGACAGGAACTCTGTGCCAGCTCTCCTGCCTGCACAGAGTGGGAGAATCCATAAAAATATATTGTTTAGGTGCTTAATCCTCATGCAACTAATGCTCACACGGGGTCGGTTTGGGGAAATATGTACTTTCAAACTTCCTAGCCCAACTTCTTTACACTCACAGCATGTCATTAAAAAGCCAAATGAATTCAAAGAGGACAAGACCAAATGCAACGTCTCAGCCTAGGCAATCCTCAAACTGCATTAAGGCACCCCAAAAAGTACTTGAGGAGAAGTAGCTTTGAGGGACAGCTAGTCCTCAGCATGCAGCATCTCAAAGATTCAAAGCCATGTTCCAAGCACCTCCATTCCTGGGTCCCAATGATGCTTCCCTTCTGGAGTGGGAGAGCAAATGTCTTTTTCCAACACCTGATGCTGAGTTTGCAAGATTTTTAAAAGACTAGAAAGAGGAATAGAAAAGGTCTTTAAAAAACCCAACAAAACCCCTCAAACAACTACAGGAATCCTTTACGCAAAAACACCTATGGAGACACAGCTTTTTTTTCCCACTGATGGTGGGCAGGTGGGCATACCTTGGATCATGTATGATGTGGTACAACCTTGTACCCAGGCTGGGTTAGCCCTGGGAAAGCCTCACAGAGCCACTCCTTTGGGATAGGACCCTGAGGACTTGACAAGCTGCCCTGAGAAAGTCCTATCCCAGAGGAATCAGGGCAGGGAGAAGAGGAAGGAGAGATGACCTCAGAGCAAGCCTGGGAAACACCTAACTTTCTACAGGCACAAACCATCAGGCAAAGACCTGGGCATACTGGTCAAGACGCAGGGAGACCATGAGCTGCTTTCTGACAATTAAGCTCAGAGAAGAGTGTGTGTGTTTATGTTGCAGGAACCAGCCAGCACTGATCACAACATGCACAGAGGTCAACCCAGCACTCCCGCTGCAAGTATGTTTGGCTCTTAGCAGAAAGGAGTGCTGACACCTCCAAACATTGCCAGAACTTGGAAAAGAAAATAAAAATTGGCAAGTGAAAACAGCAACCACAAAGCCTCCAAAAAAAACCAACACAACCCATCTTTATTCTTATCTAGAGATGCCTATGGTGTTTATCCAACCTGCTGCACACCACCAGCTGCCTCAGGCAAGCATCCAGAGGCAGAGACCAGCTCCCTGCTGCACTCACATTTCCTGGGGAAAGCAATGTTCACAGCAGGAATCATTAAACCGGCAAGAACCCTATAAGTGCTCTCTCTGTCAGACAGCTTCACAACACCACCTGGGTGCCAGTGGTTTCCCTGGGCTGGCAGAAAAAGCAGAGAGCAAAGGGGAAGCTGCCACTCACTGGGCTTCTCCGCCAACACAGCTCCTCTCCCGCAGGATGCTCTGGGTGCCTCCAAAGTCCCCGCTGTGCTCAGGAGAACAATGCTAGGTCTAAAACCAGGGAGGGCATCCATGGAGGGCTCTGGATACCAAAAGGCTGTTGAGAGAACTGTGACATTCCACTGTCAGTCCTCCCAGATATGCAGGAGGCACCTGGGGGACAAGGGAAGTTTGAGCATGGTGCTCCTAAGATGAAGAGTTTCAGCAGGACCTGTACTGCAGGACGGTTAGGAAGCAGTAGAAAAAACCTTCACAAAATTCAGATGGTGCTCAGCTGCCCCAAAGTTTCCAGCTTAGGGCTGATCCATCCATATGTTTGGTTAAGAAGTGTTTCAGGTTATCCCCCCCAACCCTTTTTTCTTTTTTTTTAAAGCAACAAGTTATTCTAGATGACTACCCTGGGGCAGCTGGAAGCACCCCAACCCTCAAGAAATGCTGACTCCAGCCCACAAAAAGCCAGATAATCATCCACTTTTAGGAGCTCCTGAACTTGGCATCTGAAAAAATGGAAGGACCTAAAAATACTAGCAATCCTTTACAACAATAGGATTCTGTTAAAAACCTTCAGTGGAGCCACACTTACGCTTAAATTTGAATACCCAGGTTTACAAGGGCATAGACAAGTTGGGACACATGGAAGAACATCCTTTAAAAAGATGCCCTTGAAAACAACGCACACACACAGAGCTGACACTTAAAGCGTCCCTCACACCTTTATTTAAACTCGGGCACAGAGCAACCCATTGTCAAGCAGCACCTGGATTTCTACCGAGCTCACCACAGCACACAACCTCGCATGACTCGAGAAAATACTCTGCTCTGAAGCCTTGGCACACACATCACTGCCTCCCAGCCAGGGAGGATTAACCCTTCGTCTGGATTTGGTCCCACAGCATTCCCTCCCCACCACACAGAGGAACAACAGAACAGGGGCTTAGGTCAGTTCCGAGCCACCACTGGAGGTTTTCCCAATAGAAGACAACATGAACAAGATAGGACAGAGAGATGCTAAAAAACATGGAAGGGATGAACCAGTGTGGACTATGCAGATGCACTCAGGCAATATTTCCCTGCAGCCCGTGGCGACAGTGAAGGCAACCACAGGAAACATCTCCACTATGGAGGTGGACAACACACGTTGCCAGACTATTGCTCGAGTCCATCTCTTTAATACCTGGGTGGAACTAATTCCCATGTCCCTCTCACACGCATTTGCAAAGAGTTTTATATTTTAGAGCAACTGGCATCCCCTTGCTAGGAAATAGGGCAGGACCCCCAGCACTGCAGTGCCCAGTGCTGTGAGTGCTGGGCATCCACAGGTGCTGCAAGCAGCACTCCCTGGCCTCACAACTTTGAACGACACGGTGGAAGAAAGGCTTCAGGAAAATGCATGCATTTGCAGGAGCTTCTGGATTTCCACGCCATTTCTCTCAAGAGGGCATGGGGAAGCCAGCGGAGCTATGGTGAGAGGAAGTCCAGGCGCCGTGCTCAGGCTCCCCCAGCAGATAACTGGGATGTGGGAGGATTCCTGGCATTCCAACGGTACCAGCAGAAGGTAAGAACATCCCCCCTTCCCCACAGTCCCTTCCTGAGAAGACACCACCGGCACTGCCTGATAAGGAAAACAAGCAGCGTTCGGAAAACGCTTCCCACTCCTACCCACTGCAGATACAGCGTGTGCACACGGTTTGCTCTCTTCTCCCTTAGAAGAGCCGCAATTCCTGCCTCATGAGGAGTGCAGCTCCCCGCAGAGCTGCCCCTCGAGGTGAGCTGACAGGTGTGTGCAGCACCGCTGCCCCATTCCGGCAGGCGCCAGGGCCCCGCCATTTGAGAGCGGAGCTCTGGCATTCGTGCTGCCACACGCTGCCGGGGCCGGTGCCTGCCTGGCAAGTCCCGGCAGAGCACGGCCCCGCGCCGTTAGCACCGGCATCCCGGGGAGCGGGCCCCGGCTCACGGCGAGGAGCAGCCAAAGCCCCCGTCTCGCCTCTTTCGACCATTTCTCACCCGTTTCCGCCTAACTTATCCTGAAATCAGCCATCCCAAGGGGAGTGCCACGGGCTGTGCCTGAGGCAGCCACTCTGAGTCAGAGGTGCACGGCTGTGACCCTTTCTTCCGTACAATACCCTTGAACGCACGTTTGGGTTTTTAACCTGCAACTACAAAGTGCTGTTGCAGGGCAGAGGAAAAAAAAACCAGGAGAGGAGTTTGGTGTCCCGTCCCCCACCTTCTCCTCCCCACAGCAGGCCACAAGTGGAGTTACGAAACAACCTGCCAACCTGCAGGCAGAGTTCACAGAAGGCATCAGAAGTATGCGGCTGGAGCCTGGCTCTTATCGAGGAATTTAACCCCTCTCCTCGGGGAGACGGAGACGTCTCTGAAGGGAGAAAGGAAGGGCGGTTTTGCTCCACGGATGCGAGGGGAGGAGGCTCCCGGCACGGGCAGCTGAGACCCCCACGCCGCCTCAGCTCCTCCGCTGGGGGCTCTGGACAGCGTTTGCCGCGCCGGCGGGGCCGCGATGCTGCTGCTGCCGGCGGGGCCTGGGCGCACCGTGCTGGCGGCCGGAGCTGCTGGGGATGCTTCGGGCAGGTGGGAAGCAAAGCCACCCGGTGCTCGGCCGACCGGGACACGACCGGCGCGGCACGGGGCAGGTGGCAGCGGGGCTCGGGGTCTCACCAGTACCGAACCCAGCTCCCAGTCAGCCCAGCCCGGGCTCTCCTTACGGGATCCGGGGTTACTGCGGCGCCCTGCCCCAAGCCAGCTGCTCGCCGCCGCCGCCCCTACTTTGCAGCCCCGTGCGGCCGTCCCCCGCCCCGGTGGGCCCTGCCAGGTGGGCGAGGCGGCGGCTGCCCCGGGCACGGCTCTC